>CM059810.1:24637849-24870349 GCA_030435695.1 Brachymystax lenok tsinlingensis
TCCTCATCCCCTTAGTTACTACATTCTCACATAGGATTAGACCGTTACATCAGGCATTCAAACACAATTTTTCCATCACCCAACAGGCATCACCCCTCCAGCAGTATAGAATCATCTCAGCATTTAGGAGGAATAAGAGTCTCAAAGACATCCTCATCCAAGCTAAATACAGCACTAAGCCCCCACAACCACCCAAACCCTACACGGCCCACTTCAGACCAAGAAAATTAATTTCAAACTCCTATAGCAAGACCTCCGCTCCAGTTTTAGATTCTATTTCCCTCTCCACTCAAAATGTAATATATATAATCACTTGCACATTTTGCAGGAAGCACTACATTGGGGAAACTCAGTATACAGTAGAAATTAGACTCAAACAACATCTATACAATATCAAACGGGCCCATCTACACACAGAACTAGTTACTCATTTCCAGGATCACCCCATCACTTACCTCAATATATCAGGATTGCAGTCGTGTTCTGGGTGGACCAGTGGGCGGCGAAAGGCAGTGGAATGTAGGTGGATAAGAGACCTACAAACAATTACACCTAGCGGTCTGAATGAGCGTTTTTAACCGGGCAGATAGGGTCCATGGAAAGGGACAGCACTTGTTTACAGGGTTCTCAAGGAGTTGGAAGAAGGATGCACCATAAAACAAAAACACAATAAATAAAGTTTGTGTGGTTTTTATTATATTTAACATCTGCATGATTATTTGTAACAATTTTATTCCTTTGGGTTTTATGTATTTGAATTTGCTTTAACAACGTAGCACTTGACCTTTTAGCACTTTTATAGATATATAGGTTTATAACTGTGTGTATATGTATTAATAAAGCATCCATCCCTTGACCCCTTGTACATTTTAATATCTTAGTCCCTTCATGGTCCTAGATAACCATTCAGACAATCATTTTAGAAGCACTATTAACCAACTTACTTTTGGTAAGGTTCTTAGGAGGCAATCTAGTGGGTTTTAACAGTGGAATTTATTTAGATTGGAGGGGCACACAACAATAGGCCTGCGCACAACAAGATAAATTAATCTCTTTTTAACCCTACTCGAACTCAAAACCTAACCCTAACCCTAACCCTAACCCTAAACCCTAACCCCCTGACCCTAACCCCTAACCCTATCCCTGAATTTAAATTTGCTTTTGCACAACTCCCACTTTCCAGAATGTTGACATTCAAAGAAGTAAATAGATGTGCTAAGTCATCTGTTTTTGTAAACTGAAGCACATGGGTTCAGTCCTTGTTCGACGGTGATGGAAGATAGCTGATATTATGGAAATGTACTTTCATTACAACTGTATAAAGAAAACGTAAATTGTATTGATATGGCATTTTTTGTCCCTCAGAAAGGGGATGTAGCTCAGTGGTAGAGCGCATGCTTCGCATGTATGAGGTCCTGGGTTCAATCCCCAACTTCTCCATTTTTGCAATGACCGAACTCCTACTTTCCAGAATGTTGACATTCTAAGCATTTAAATTCAGCTCCCAGGTTGTAGTTCTTATGGCTTCCACTAGATGTCAACAGGCTTTAGACAAGGTTTCAAGCATTTACCTTGAAAAATAGGGGAGTAGAAGAAGTTAATCCATGGAGAGTGAGGAAGTAATTTCTGTCTGTGGCGCGTGGGACCCGGGAGCACCGCCTCGGTTTTTTACTTTTCTATCGCCCAGGTTATTATCTGTGTGAAATATTATAGTTAATATACATAATAGTGTACCTAAGGACCGATTAGAAACGTTGTTTGATTTGTTTGGACAAAGTTTATAGGTATATTTTGTCTTGTATAATGGGACGAGTGGACGGTGGATTTTCTGAACATAACGCTACCAACCAAATGGAGCTTTATGGATATAAAAAGGACTTTTCAACAAATCAGCAGAAGATCATCAAAAGGTAAACGATGTATTTTAGCTCTTTTATGTGTTTTGTGACACCCGCGCTGGTTTTATTATTATGCTAATGGTGGAAGTACACGGGGCGCTGACCTCAGACAATCAAATGTTATGCTTTCACCGTAAAGCCTTTTTGAAATCAGACAAGGCTTTGAGATTACCAAGATTCTAAACTTTTGAAGAGTGTGCAACACTTGTATTTTCATGAATGTTTTATATTACTACATTTGCATTTTAAATTTGGTTGGTAACCTCTTGGGGATAATTAAGGAGCAGTGGGTCACAAGCGCCCACCCTACGACAACTTCCGGAAAAATGTAGAGCGCCAAATTTAAAATGCAAATGTAGTAATATATAACATTCATGAAAATACAAGTGTTGCACACTCTTCAAAAGTTTAGAATCTTGGCAATCTCAAAGCGTTGTCAGATTTCAAAAAGGCTTTACGGCGAAAGCATAACATTTGATTGTCTGAGGTCAGCGCCCCGTGGTACTTCCTCCATTAGCATAATAATAAAACCAGCGCGGGTGTCACAAAACACATAAAAAGAGCTAAAATACATCGTTTACCTTTGAAGATCTTCTGCTGATTTGTTCGAAAAAGTCCCTTTTATATCCATAAAGCTCCGTTTGGTTGGCGCGTTATGTTCAGAAAATCCACAGTCCACTCGTCCCATTATACAAGACAAAAATATACCTATAAACTTTGTCCAAACAAATCAAACAACGTTTCTAATCGGTCCTTAGGTACACTATTATGTATATTAACTATAATATTTCACACAGATAATAACCTGGGCGATAGAAAAGTAAAAACCGAGGTGGGTGCTCCCGGTCCCGCAGGCCACAGACAGAAATTACTTCCTCACTCTCCTTGGATTAACTTGTTCTACTCCCCTATTTTTCAAGGTAAATGCTTGAAACCTTGTCTAAAGGCTGTTGACATCTAGTGGAAGCCATAGGTACTACAACCTGGGAGCTGGATTTAAATGCTTAGAATTTCAACATTCTGGAAAGTAGGAGTTGGGTCAATGCAAAAATGGAGAAGCTGGGGATTGAACCCAGGACCTCATACATGCAAAGCATGCGCTCTACCACTGAGCTACATCCCCTTTCTGAGGGACAAAAATGCCATATCAATACAATTTACGTTTTCTTTACACAGTTGTAATGAAAGTACATTTCCATAATATCAACTATCTTCCATCAACGTCGAACAAGGACTGAACCCATGTGCTTCAGTTTACAAAAACAGATGACTTAGCACATCTATTTACTTCTTTGAATGTCAACATTCTGGAAAGTGGGAGTTGTGCAAAAGCGAATTTAACCTCTTGGGGATAATTAAGGAGCAGTGGGTCACAGGCGCCCACCCTATGACAACTTCCGGAAAAATGTAGAGCGCCAAATTTAAAATGCAAATGTAGTAATATAAAACATTCATGAAAATACAAGTGTTGCACACTCTTCAAAAGTTTAGAATCTTGGCAATCTCACAGCGTTGTCAGATTTCAAAAAGGCTTTACGGTAAAGCATAACATTTGATTGTCTGAGGTCAGCGCCCGTGTACTTCCTCCATTAGCATAATAATAAAACCAGCGCTGGTGTCACAAAACACATAAAAAGAGCTAAAATACATTGTTTACCTTTGAAGATCTTCTGCTGATTTGTTCGAAAAAGTCCCTTTTATATCCATAAAGCTCCGTTTGGTTGGCGCGTTATGTTCAGAAAATCCACAGTCCACTCGTCCCATTATACAAGACAAAAAATATACCTATAAACTTTGTCCAAACAAATCAAACAACGTTTCTAATCGGTCCTTAGGTACACTATTATGTATATTAACTATAATATTTCACACAGATAATAACCTGGGCGATAGAAAAGTAAAAATCGAGGTGGGTGCTCCCGGGTCCCGCGCGCCACAGACAGAAATTACTTCCTCACTCTCCTTGGATTAACTTGTTCTACTCCCCTATTTTTCAAGGTAAATGCTTGAAACCTTGTCTAAAGGCTGTTGACATCTAGTGGAAGCCATAGGTACTACAACCTGGGAGCTGGATTTAAATGCTTAGAATTTCAACATTCTGGAAAGTAGGAGTTGGGTCAATGCAAAAATGGAGAAGCTGGGGATTGAACCCAGGACCTCATACATGCAAAGCATGCGCTCTACCACTGAGCTACATCCCTTTCTGAGGGACAAAAATGCCATATCAATACAATTTACGTTTTCTTTATACAGTTGTAATGAAAGTACATTTCCATAATATCAACTATCTTCCATCAACGTCGAACAAGGACTGAACCCATGTGCTTCAGTTTACAAAAACAGATGACTTAGCACATCTATTTACTTCTTTGAATGTCAACATTCTGGAAAGTGGGAGTTGTGCAAAAGCGAATTTAACCTCTTGGGGATAATTAAGGAGCAGTGGGTCACAGGCGCCCACCCTATGACAACTTCCGGAAAAATGTAGAGCGCCAAATTTAAAATGCAAATGTAGTAATATAAAACATTCATGAAAATACAAGTGTTGCACACTCTTCAAAAGTTTAGAATCTTGGCAATCTCACAGCGTTGTCAGATTTCAAAAAGGCTTTACGGCGAAAGCATAACATTTGATTGTCTGAGGTCAGCGCCCCGTGTACTTCCTCCATTAGCATAATAATAAAACCAGCGCGGGTGTCACAAAACACATAAAAAGAGCTAAAATACATTGTTTACCTTTGAAGATCTTCTGCTGATTTGTTCGAAAAAGTCCTTTTATATCCATAAAGCTCCGTTTGGTTGGCGTTATGTTCAGAAAATCCACAGTCCACTCGTCCCATTATACAAGACAAAAATATACCTATAAACTTTGTCCAAACAAATCAAACAACGTTTCTAATCGGTCCTTAGGTACACTATTATGTATATTAACTATAATATTTCACACAGATAATAACCTGGGCGATAGAAAAGTAAAAAATCGAGGAGGGTGCTCCCGGGTCCCGCGAGCCACAGACAGAAATTACTTCCTCACTCTCCTTGGATTAACTTGTTCTACTCCCCAATTTTTCAAGGTAAATGCTTGAAACCTTGTCTAAAGGCTGTTGACATCTAGTGGAAGCCATAGGTACTACAACCTGGGAGCTGGATTTAAATGCTTAGAATTTCAACATTCTGGAAAGTAGGAGTTGGGTCAATGCAAAAATGGAGAAGCTGGGGATTGAACCCAGGACCTCATACATGCAAAGCATGCGCTCTACCACTGAGCTACATCCCCTTTCTGAGGGACAAAGAATGCCATATCAATACAATTTACGTTTTCTTTATACAGTTGTAATGAAAGTACATTTCCATAATATCAACTATCTTCCATCAACGTCGAACAAGGACTGAACCCATGTGCTTCAGTTTACAAAAACAGATGACTTAGCACATCTATTTACTTCTTTGAATGTCAACATTCTGGAAAGTGGGAGTTGTGCAAAAGCGAATTTAACCTCTTGGGGATAATTAAGGAGCAGTGGGTCACAGGCGCCCACCCTATGACAACTTCCGGAAAAATGTAGAGCGCCAAATTTAAAATGCAAATGTAGTAATATAAAACATTCATGAAAATACAAGTGTTGCACACTCTTCAAAAGTTTAGAATCTTGGCAATCTCACAGCGTTGTCAGATTTCAAAAAGGCTTTACGGCTAAAGCATAACATTTGATTGTCTGAGGTCAGCGCCCGTGTACTTCCTCCATTAGCATAATAATAAAACCAGCGGGTGTCACAAAACACATAAAAAGAGCTAAAATACATTGTTTACCTTTGAAGATCTTCTGCTGATTTGTTCGAAAAAGTCCCTTTTTATATCCATAAAGCTCCGTTTGGTTGGCGCGTTATGTTCAGAAAATCCACAGTCCACTCGTCCCATTATACAAGACAAAAAATATACCTATAAACTTTGTCCAAACAAATCAAACAACGTTTCTAATCGGTCCTTAGGTACACTATTATGTATATTAACTATAATATTTCACACAGATAATAACCTGGGCGATAGAAAAGTAAAAAATCGAGGAGGGTGCTCCCGGGTCCCGAGCGCCACAGACAGAAATTACTTCCTCACTCTCCTTGGATTAACTTGTTCTACTCCCCTATTTTTCAAGGTAAATGCTTGAAACCTTGTCTAAAGGCTGTTGACATCTAGTGGAAGCCATAGGTACTACAACCTGGGAGCTGGATTTAAATGCTTAGAATTTCAACATTCTGGAAAGTAGGAGTTGGGTCAATGCAAAATGGAGAAGCTGGGGATTGAACCCAGGACCTCATACATGCAAAGCATGCGCTCTACCACTGAGCTACATCCCCTTTCTGAGGGACAAAAAATGCCATATCAATACAATTTACGTTTTCTTTATACAGTTGTAATGAAAGTACATTTCCATAATATCAGCTATCTTCCATCAACGTCGAACAAGGACTGAACCCATGTGCTTCAGTTTACAAAAACAGATGACTTAGCACATCTATTTACTTCTTTGAATGTCAACATTCTGGAAAGTGGGAGTTGTGCAAAAGCGAATTTAACCTCTTGGGGATAATTAAGGAGCAGTGGGTCACAGGCGCCCACCCTATGACAACTTCCGGAAAAATGTAGAGCGCCAAATTTAAAATGCAAATGTAGTAATATAAAACATTCATGAAAATACAAGTGTTGCACACTCTTCAAAAGTTTAGAATCTTGGCAATCTCACAGCGTTGTCAGATTTCAAAAAGGCTTTACGGCGAAAGCATAACATTTGATTGTCTGAGGTCAGCGCCCCGTGTACTTCCTCCATTAGCATAATAATAAAACCAGCGCGGGTGTCACAAAACACATAAAAAGAGCTAAAATACATTGTTTACCTTTGAAGATCTTCTGCTGATTTGTTCGAAAAAGTCCCTTTTTATATCCATAAAGCTCCGTTTGGTTGGCGCGTTATGTTCAGAAAATCCACAGTCCACTCGTCCCATTATACAAGACAAAAAATATACCTATAAACTTTGTCCAAACAAATCAAACAACGTTTCTAATCGGTCCTTAGGTACACTATTATGTATATTAACTATAATATTTCACACAGATAATAACCTGGGCGATAGAAAAGTAAAAAATCGAGGAGGGTGCTCCCGGGTCCCGCGCGCCACAGACAGAAATTACTTCCTCACTCTCCTTGGATTAACTTGTTCTACTCCCCTATTTTTCAAGGTAAACGCTGAAACCTTGTCTAAAGCCTGTTGACATCTAGTGGAAGCCATAGGTACTACAACCTGGGAGCTGGATTTAAATGCTTAGAATTTCAACATTCTGGAAAGTAGGAGTTGGGTCAATGCAAAAATGGAGAAGCTGGGGATTGAACCCAGGACCTCATACATGCAAAGCATGCGCTCTACCACTGAGCTACATCCCCTTTCTGAGGGACAAAAAATGCCATATCAATACAATTTACGTTTTCTTTATACAGTTGTAATGAAAGTACATTTCCATAATATCAACTATCTTCCATCAACGTCGAACAAGGACTGAACCCATGTGCTTCAGTTTACAAAAACAGATGACTTAGCACATCTATTTACTTCTTTGAATGTCAACATTCTGGAAAGTGGGAGTTGTGCAAAAGCGAATTTAACCTCTTGGGGATAATTAAGGAGCAGTGGGTCACAGGCGCCCACCCTATGACAACTTCGGAAAAATGTAGAGCGCCAAATTTAAAATGCAAATGTAGTAATATAAAACATTCATGAAAATACAAGTGTTGCACACTCTTCAAAAGTTTAGAATCTTGGCAATCTCACAGCGTTGTCAGATTTCAAAAAGGCTTTACGGCGAAAGCATAACATTTGATTGTCTGAGGTCAGCGCCCCGTGTACTTCCTCCATTAGCATAATAATAAAACCAGCGGGTGTCACAAAACACATAAAAAGAGCTAAAATACATTGTTTACCTTTGAAGATCTTCTGCTGATTTGTTCAAAAAGTCCCTTTTTATATCCATAAAGCTCCGTTTGGTTGGCGCGTTATGTTCAGAAAATCCACAGTCCACTCGTCCCATTATACAAGACAAAAAATATACCTATAAACTTTGTCCAAACAAATCAAACAACGTTTCTAATCGGTCCTTAGGTACACTATTATGTATATTAACTATAATATTTCACACAGATAATAACCTGGGCGATAGAAAAGTAAAAAACCGAGGTGGGTGCTCCCGGGTCCCGCGCGCCACAGACAGAAATTACTTCCTCACTCTCCTTGGATAAACTTCTTCTACTCCCCAATTTTTCAAGGTAAATGCTTGAAACCTTGTCTAAAGGCTGTTGACATCTAGTGGAAGCCATAGGTACTACAACCTGGGAGCTGGATTTAAATGCTTAGAATTTCAACATTCTGGAAAGTAGGAGTTGGGTCAATGCAAAAATGGAGAAGCTGGGGATTGAACCCAGGACCTCATACATGCAAAGCATGCGCTCTACCACTGAGCTACATCCCCTTTCTGAGGGACAAAAATGCCATATCAATACAATTTACGTTTTCTTTATACAGTTGTAATGAAAGTACATTTCCATAATATCAGCTATCTTCCATCAACGTCGAACAAGGACTGAACCCATGTGCTTCAGTTTACAAAAACAGATGACTTAGCACATCTATTTACTTCTTTGAATGTCAACATTCTGGAAAGTGGGAGTTGTGCAAAAGCGAATTTAACCTCTTGGGGATAATTAAGGAGCAGTGGGTCACAGGCGCCCACCCTATGACAACTTCCGGAAAAATGTAGAGCGCCAAATTTAAAATGCAAATGTAGTAATATAAAACATTCATGAAAATACAAGTGTTGCACACTCTTCAAAAGTTTAGAATCTTGGCAATCTCACAGCGTTGTCAGATTTCAAAAAGGCTTTACGGCGAAAGCATAACATTTGATTGTCTGAGGTCAGCGCCCCGTGTACTTCCTCCATTAGCATAATAATAAAACCAGCGCTGGTGTCACAAAACACATAAAAAGAGCTAAAATACATTGTTTACCTTTGAAGATCTTCTGCTGATTTGTTCGAAAAAGTCCTTTTTATATCCATAAAGCTCCGTTTGGTTGGCGCGTTATGTTCAGAAAATCCACAGTCCACTCGTCCCATTATACAAGACAAAAATATACCTATAAACTTTGTCCAAACAAATCAAACAACGTTTCTAATCGGTCCTTAGGTACACTATTATGTATATTAACTATAATATTTCACACAGATAATAACCTGGGCGATAGAAAAGTAAAAATCGAGGAGGGTGCTCCCGGGTCCCAGCGCCACAGACAGAAATTACTTCCTCACTCTCCTTGGATAAACTTCTTCTACTCCCCTATTTTTCAAGGTAAATGCTTGAAACCTTGTCTAAAGGCTGTTGACATCTAGTGGAAGCCATAGGTACTACAACCTGGGAGCTGGATTTAAATGCTTAGAATTTCAACATTCTGGAAAGTAGGAGTTGGGTCAATGCAAAAATGGAGAAGCTGGGGATTGAACCCAGGACCTCATACATGCAAAGCATGCGCTCTACCACTGAGCTACATCCCCTTTCTGAGGGACAAAAATGCCATATCAATACAATTTACGTTTTCTTTATACAGTTGTAATGAAAGTACATTTCCATAATATCAACTATCTTCCATCAACGTCGAACAAGGACTGAACCCATGTGCTTCAGTTTACAAAAACAGATGACTTAGCACATCTATTTACTTCTTTGAATGTCAACATTCTGGAAAGTGGGAGTTGTGCAAAAGCGAATTTAACCTCTTGGGGATAATTAAGGAGCAGTGGGTCACAGGCGCCCACCCTATGACAACTTCCGGAAAAATGTAGAGCGCCAAATTTAAAATGCAAATGTAGTAATATAAAACATTCATGAAAATACAAGTGTTGCACACTCTTCAAAAGTTTAGAATCTTGGCAATCTCACAGCGTTGTCAGATTTCAAAAAGGCTTTACGGCGAAAGCATAACATTTGATTGTCTGAGGTCAGCGCCCCGTGTACTTCCTCCATTAGCATAATAATAAAACCAGCGCGGGTGTCACAAAACACATAAAAAGAGCTAAAATACATTGTTTACCTTTGAAGATCTTCTGCTGATTTGTTCGAAAAAGTCCTTTTTATATCCATAAAGCTCCGTTTGGTTGGCGCGTTATGTTCAGAAAATCCACAGTCCACTCGTCCCATTATACAAGACAAAAATATACCTATAAACTTTGTCCAAACAAATCAAACAACGTTTCTAATCGGTCCTTAGGTACACTATTATGTATATTAACTATAATATTTCACACAGATAATAACCTGGGCGATAGAAAAGTAAAAACCGAGGTGGGTGCTCCCGGGTCCCAGCAGCGCCACAGACAGAAATTACTTCCTCACTCTCCTTGGATAAACTTCTTCTACTCCCCAATTTTTCAAGGTAAATGCTTGAAACCTTGTCTAAAGGCTGTTGACATCTAGTGGAAGCCATAGGTACTACAACCTGGGAGCTGGATTTAAATGCTTAGAATTTCAACATTCTGGAAAGTAGGAGTTGGGTCAATGCAAAAATGGAGAAGCTGGGGATTGAACCCAGGACCTCATACATGCAAAGCATGCGCTCTACCACTGAGCTACATCCCCTTTCTGAGGGACAAAAAATGCCATATCAATACAATTTACGTTTTCTTTATACAGTTGTAATGAAAGTACATTTCCATAATATCAGCTATCTTCCATCAACGTCGAACAAGGACTGAACCCATGTGCTTCAGTTTACAAAAACAGATGACTTAGCACATCTATTTACTTCTTTGAATGTCAACATTCTGGAAAGTGGGAGTTGTGCAAAAGCGAATTTAACCTCTTGGGGATAATTAAGGAGCAGTGGGTCACAGGCGCCCACCCTATGACAACTTCCGGAAAAATGTAGAGCGCCAAATTTAAAATGCAAATGTAGTAATATAAAACATTCATGAAAATACAAGTGTTGCACACTCTTCAAAAGTTTAGAATCTTGGCAATCTCACAGCGTTGTCAGATTTCAAAAAGGCTTTACGGCGAAAGCATAACATTTGATTGTCTGAGGTCAGCGCCCCCGTGTACTTCCTCCATTAGCATAATAATAAAACCAGCGCGGGTGTCACAAAACACATAAAAAGAGCTAAAATACATTGTTTACCTTTGAAGATCTTCTGCTGATTTGTTCGAAAAAGTCCCTTTTTATATCCATAAAGCTCCGTTTGGTTGGCGCGTTATGTTCAGAAAATCCACAGTCCACTCGTCCCATTATACAAGACAAAAAATATACCTATAAACTTTGTCCAAACAAATCAAACAACGTTTCTAATCGGTCCTTAGGTACACTATTATGTATATTAACTATAATATTTCACACAGATAATAACCTGGGCGATAGAAAAGTAAAAAATCGAGGAGGGTGCTCCCGGGTCCCGCAAGGCCACAGACAGAAATTACTTCCTCACTCTCCTTGGATAAACTTCTTCTACTCCCAATTTTTCAAGGTAAATGCTTGAAACCTTGTCTAAAGGCTGTTGACATCTAGTGGAAGCCATAGGTACTACAACCTGGGAGCTGGATTTAAATGCTTAGAATTTCAACATTCTGGAAAGTAGGAGTTGGGTCAATGCAAAAATGGAGAAGCTGGGGATTGAACCCAGGACCTCATACATGCAAAGCATGCGCTCTACCACTGAGCTACATCCCCTTTCTGAGGGACAAAAAATGCCATATCAATACAATTTACGTTTTCTTTATACAGTTGTAATGAAAGTACATTTCCATAATATCAGCTATCTTCCATCAACGTCGAACAAGGACTGAACCCATGTGCTTCAGTTTACAAAAACAGATGACTTAGCACATCTATTTACTTCTTTGAATGTCAACATTCTGGAAAGTGGGAGTTGTGCAAAAGCGAATTTAACCTCTTGGGGATAATTAAGGAGCAGTGGGTCACAGGCGCCCACCCTATGACAACTTCCGGAAAAATGTAGAGCGCCAAATTTAAAATGCAAATGTAGTAATATAAAACATTCATGAAAATACAAGTGTTGCACACTCTTCAAAAGTTTAGAATCTTGGCAATCTCACAGCGTTGTCAGATTTCAAAAAGGCTTTACGGCGAAAGCATAACATTTGATTGTCTGAGGTCAGCGCCCCGTGTACTTCCTCCATTAGCATAATAATAAAACCAGCTGGTGTCACAAAACACATAAAAAGAGCTAAAATACATTGTTTACCTTTGAAGATCTTCTGCTGATTTGTTCGAAAAAGTCCCTTTTATATCCATAAAGCTCCGTTTGGTTGGCGTTATGTTCAGAAAATCCACAGTCCACTCGTCCCATTATACAAGACAAAAAATATACCTATAAACTTTGTCCAAACAAATCAAACAACGTTTCTAATCGGTCCTTAGGTACACTATTATGTATATTAACTATAATATTTCACACAGATAATAACCTGGGCGATAGAAAAGTAAAAATCGAGGTGGGTGCTCCCGGGTCCCTTGGCCACAGACAGAAATTACTTCCTCACTCTCCTTGGATAAACTTCTTCTACTCCCCAATTTTTCAAGGTAAATGCTTGAAACCTTGTCTAAAGGCTGTTGACATCTAGTGGAAGCCATAGGTACTACAACCTGGGAGCTGGATTTAAATGCTTAGAATTTCAACATTCTGGAAAGTAGGAGTTGGGTCAATGCAAAAATGGAGAAGCTGGGGATTGAACCCAGGACCTCATACATGCAAAGCATGCGCTCTACCACTGAGCTACATCCCCTTTCTGAGGGACAAAAAATGCCATATCAATACAATTTACGTTTTCTTTATACAGTTGTAATGAAAGTACATTTCCATAATATCAAGCTATCTTCCATCAACGTCGAACAAGGACTGAACCCATGTGCTTCAGTTTACAAAAACAGATGACTTAGCACATCTATTTACTTCTTTGAATGTCAACATTCTGGAAAGTGGGAGTTGTGCAAAAGCGAATTTAACCTCTTGGGGATAATTAAGGAGCAGTGGGTCACAGGCGCCCACCCTATGACAACTTCCGGAAAAATGTAGAGCGCCAAATTTAAAATGCAAATGTAGTAATATAAAACATTCATGAAAATACAAGTGTTGCACACTCTTCAAAAGTTTAGAATCTTGGCAATCTCACAGCGTTGTCAGATTTCAAAAAGGCTTTACGGCGAAAGCATAACATTTGATTGTCTGAGGTCAGCGCCCCGTGTACTTCCTCCATTAGCATAATAATAAAACCAGCGCTGGTGTCACAAAACACATAAAAAGAGCTAAAATACATTGTTTACCTTTGAAGATCTTCTGCTGATTTGTTCGAAAAAGTCCTTTTTATATCCATAAAGCTCCGTTTGGTTGGCGCGTTATGTTCAGAAAATCCACAGTCCACTCGTCCCATTATACAAGACAAAAATATACCTATAAACTTTGTCCAAACAAATCAAACAACGTTTCTAATCGGTCCTTAGGTACACTATTATGTATATTAACTATAATATTTCACACAGATAATAACCTGGGCGATAGAAAAGTAAAAAAACCGAGGTGGGTGCTCCCGGGTCCCGCGCGCCACAGACAGAAATTACTTCCTCACTCTCCTTGGATAAACTTCTTCTACTCCCCAATTTTTCAAGGTAAATGCTTGAAACCTTGTCTAAAGGCTGTTGACATCTAGTGGAAGCCATAGGTACTACAACCTGGGAGCTGGATTTAAATGCTTAGAATTTCAACATTCTGGAAAGTAGGAGTTGGGTCAATGCAAAAATGGAGAAGCTGGGGATTGAACCCAGGACCTCATACATGCAAAGCATGCGCTCTACCACTGAGCTACATCCCCTTTCTGAGGGACAAAAATGCCATATCAATACAATTTACGTTTTCTTTATACAGTTGTAATGAAAGTACATTTCCATAATATCAGCTATCTTCCATCAACGTCGAACAAGGACTGAACCCATGTGCTTCAGTTTACAAAAACAGATGACTTAGCACATCTATTTACTTCTTTGAATGTCAACATTCTGGAAAGTGGGAGTTGTGCAAAAGCGAATTTAACCTCTTGGGGATAATTAAGGAGCAGTGGGTCACAGGCGCCCACCCTATGACAACTTCCGGAAAAATGTAGAGCGCCAAATTTAAAATGCAAATGTAGTAATATAAAACATTCATGAAAATACAAGTGTTGCACACTCTTCAAAAGTTTAGAATCTTGGCAATCTCACAGCGTTGTCAGATTTCAAAAAGGCTTTACGGCGAAAGCATAACATTTGATTGTCTGAGGTCAGCGCCCCGTGTACTTCCTCCATTAGCATAATAATAAAACCAGCGGGTGTCACAAAACACATAAAAAGAGCTAAAATACATTGTTTACCTTTGAAGATCTTCTGCTGATTTGTTCGAAAAAGTCCCTTTTATATCCATAAAGCTCCGTTTGGTTGGCGCGTTATGTTCAGAAAATCCACAGTCCACTCGTCCCATTATACAAGACAAAAAATATACCTATAAACTTTGTCCAAACAAATCAAACAACGTTTCTAATCGGTCCTTAGGTACACTATTATGTATATTAACTATAATATTTCACACAGATAATAACCTGGGCGATAGAAAAGTAAAAACCGAGGTGGGTGCTCCCGGGTCCCGCAGCCACAGACAGAAATTACTTCCTCACTCTCCTTGGATAAACTTCTTCTACTCCCAATTTTTCAAGGTAAATGCTTGAAACCTTGTCTAAAGGCTGTTGACATCTAGTGGAAGCCATAGGTACTACAACCTGGGAGCTGGATTTAAATGCTTAGAATTTCAACATTCTGGAAAGTAGGAGTTGGGTCAATGCAAAAATGGAGAAGCTGGGGATTGAACCCAGGACCTCATACATGCAAAGCATGCGCTCTACCACTGAGCTACATCCCTTTCTGAGGGACAAAAAATGCCATATCAATACAATTTACGTTTTCTTTATACAGTTGTAATGAAAGTACATTTCCATAATATCAGCTATCTTCCATCAACGTCGAACAAGGACTGAACCCATGTGCTTCAGTTTACAAAAACAGATGACTTAGCACATCTATTTACTTCTTTGAATGTCAACATTCTGGAAAGTGGGAGTTGTGCAAAAGCGAATTTAACCTCTTGGGGATAATTAAGGAGCAGTGGGTCACAGGCGCCCACCCTATGACAACTTCCGGAAAAATGTAGAGCGCCAAATTTAAAATGCAAATGTAGTAATATAAAACATTCATGAAAATACAAGTGTTGCACACTCTTCAAAAGTTTAGAATCTTGGCAATCTCACAGCGTTGTCAGATTTCAAAAAGGCTTTACGGCGAAAGCATAACATTTGATTGTCTGAGGTCAGCGCCCCGTGTACTTCCTCCATTAGCATAATAATAAAACCAGCGGGTGTCACAAAACACATAAAAAGAGCTAAAATACATTGTTTACCTTTGAAGATCTTCTGCTGATTTGTTCGAAAAAGTCCTTTTTATATCCATAAAGCTCCGTTTGGTTGGCGCGTTATGTTCAGAAAATCCACAGTCCACTCGTCCCATTATACAAGACAAAAAATATACCTATAAACTTTGTCCAAACAAATCAAACAACGTTTCTAATCGGTCCTTAGGTACACTATTATGTATATTAACTATAATATTTCACACAGATAATAACCTGGGCGATAGAAAAGTAAAAAACCGAGGTGGGTGCTCCCGGGTCCCGCGCGCCACAGACAGAAATTACTTCCTCACTCTCCTTGGATAAACTTCTTCTACTCCCCAATTTTTCAAGGTAAATGCTTGAAACCTTGTCTAAAGGCTGTTGACATCTAGTGGAAGCCATAGGTACTACAACCTGGGAGCTGGATTTAAATGCTTAGAATTTCAACATTCTGGAAAGTAGGAGTTGGGTCAATGCAAAAATGGAGAAGCTGGGGATTGAACCCAGGACCTCATACATGCAAAGCATGCGCTCTACCACTGAGCTACATCCCCTTTCTGAGGGACAAAAAATGCCATATCAATACAATTTACGTTTTCTTTATACAGTTGTAATGAAAGTACATTTCCATAATATCAGCTATCTTCCATCAACGTCGAACAAGGACTGAACCCATGTGCTTCAGTTTACAAAAACAGATGACTTAGCACATCTATTTACTTCTTTGAATGTCAACATTCTGGAAAGTGGGAGTTGTGCAAAAGCGAATTTAACCTCTTGGGGATAATTAAGGAGCAGTGGGTCACAGGCGCCCACCCTATGACAACTTCCGGAAAAATGTAGAGCGCCAAATTTAAAATGCAAATGTAGTAATATAAAACATTCATGAAAATACAAGTGTTGCACACTCTTCAAAAGTTTAGAATCTTGGCAATCTCACAGCGTTGTCAGATTTCAAAAAGGCTTTACGGCGAAAGCATAACATTTGATTGTCTGAGGTCAGCGCCCCGTGTACTTCCTCCATTAGCATAATAATAAAACCAGCGGGTGTCACAAAACACATAAAAAGAGCTAAAATACATTGTTTACCTTTGAAGATCTTCTGCTGATTTGTTCGAAAAAGTCCCTTTTTATATCCATAAAGCTCCGTTTGGTTGGCGCGTTATGTTCAGAAAATCCACAGTCCACTCGTCCCATTATACAAGACAAAAAATATACCTATAAACTTTGTCCAAACAAATCAAACAACGTTTCTAATCGGTCCTTAGGTACACTATTATGTATATTAACTATAATATTTCACACAGATAATAACCTGGGCGATAGAAAAGTAAAAAACCGAGGTGGGTGCTCCCGGGTCCCGCTGCCACAGACAGAAATTACTTCCTCACTCTCCTTGGATAAACTTCTTCTACTCCCCAATTTTTCAAGGTAAATGCTTGAAACCTTGTCTAAAGGCTGTTGACATCTAGTGGAAGCCATAGGTACTACAACCTGGGAGCTGGATTTAAATGCTTAGAATTTCAACATTCTGGAAAGTAGGAGTTGGGTCAATGCAAAAATGGAGAAGCTGGGGATTGAACCCAGGACCTCATACATGCAAAGCATGCGCTCTACCACTGAGCTACATCCCCTTTCTGAGGGACAAAAATGCCATATCAATACAATTTACGTTTTCTTTATACAGTTGTAATGAAAGTACATTTCCATAATATCAGCTATCTTCCATCAACGTCGAACAAGGACTGAACCCATGTGCTTCAGTTTACAAAAACAGATGACTTAGCACATCTATTTACTTCTTTGAATGTCAACATTCTGGAAAGTGGGAGTTGTGCAAAAGCGAATTTAACCTCTTGGGGATAATTAAGGAGCAGTGGGTCACAGGCGCCCACCCTATGACAACTTCCGGAAAAATGTAGAGCGCCAAATTTAAAATGCAAATGTAGTAATATAAAACATTCATGAAAATACAAGTGTTGCACACTCTTCAAAAGTTTAGAATCTTGGCAATCTCACAGCGTTGTCAGATTTCAAAAAGGCTTTACGAAAGCATAACATTTGATTGTCTGAGGTCAGCGCCCGTGTACTTCCTCCATTAGCATAATAATAAAACCAGCGCTGGTGTCACAAAACACATAAAAGAGCTAAAATACATTGTTTACCTTTGAAGATCTTCTGCTGATTTGTTCGAAAAAGTCCTTTTATATCCATAAAGCTCCGTTTGGTTGGCGTTATGTTCAGAAAATCCACAGTCCACTCGTCCCATTATACAAGACAAAAAATATACCTATAAACTTTGTCCAAACAAATCAAACAACGTTTCTAATCGGTCCTTAGGTACACTATTATGTATATTAACTATAATATTTCACACAGATAATAACCTGGGCGATAGAAAAGTAAAAATCGAGGTGGGTGCTCCCGGGTCCCTTGGCACAGACAGAAATTACTTCCTCACTCTCCTTGGATAAACTTCTTCTACTCCCCAATTTTTCAAGGTAAATGCTTGAAACCTTGTCTAAAGGCTGTTGACATCTAGTGGAAGCCATAGGTACTACAACCTGGGAGCTGGATTTAAATGCTTAGAATTTCAACATTCTGGAAAGTAGGAGTTGGGTCAATGCAAAAATGGAGAAGCTGGGGATTGAACCCAGGACCTCATACATGCAAAGCATGCGCTCTACCACTGAGCTACATGCCCTTTCTGAGGGACAAAAAATGCCATATCAATACAATTTACGTTTTCTTTACACAGTTGTAATGAAAGTACATTTCCATAATATCAACTATCTTCCATCAACGTCGAACAAGGACTGAACCCATGTGCTTCAGTTTACAAAAACAGATGACTTAGCACATCTATTTACTTCTTTGAATGTCAACATTCTGGAAAGTGGGAGTTGTGCAAAAGCGAATTTAACCTCTTGGGGATAATTAAGGAGCAGTGGGTCACAGGCGCCCACCCTATGACAACTTCCGGAAAAATGTAGAGCGCCAAATTTAAAATGCAAATGTAGTAATATAAAACATTCATGAAAATACAAGTGTTGCACACTCTTCAAAAGTTTAGAATCTTGGCAATCTCACAGCGTTGTCAGATTTCAAAAAGGCTTTACGGCGAAAGCATAACATTTGATTGTCTGAGGTCAGCGCCCCGTGTACTTCCTCCATTAGCATAATAATAAAACCAGCGGGTGTCACAAAACACATAAAAAGAGCTAAAATACATTGTTTACCTTTGAAGATCTTCTGCTGATTTGTTCGAAAAAGTCCCTTTTTATATCCATAAAGCTCCGTTTGGTTGGCGCGTTATGTTCAGAAAATCCACAGTCCACTCGTCCCATTATACAAGACAAAAATATACCTATAAACTTTGTCCAAACAAATCAAACAACGTTTCTAATCGGTCCTTAGGTACACTATTATGTATATTAACTATAATATTTCACACAGATAATAACCTGGGCGATAGAAAAGTAAAAAAACCGAGGTGGGTGCTCCCGGGTCCCGCGCGCCACAGACAGAAATTACTTCCTCACTCTCCTTGGATAAACTTCTTCTACTCCCAATTTTTCAAGGTAAATGCTTGAAACCTTGTCTAAAGGCTGTTGACATCTAGTGGAAGCCATAGGTACTACAACCTGGGAGCTGGATTTAAATGCTTAGAATTTCAACATTCTGGAAAGTAGGAGTTGGGTCAATGCAAAAATGGAGAAGCTGGGGATTGAACCCAGGACCTCATACATGCAAAGCATGCGCTCTACCACTGAGCTACATCCCCTTTCTGAGGGACAAAAAATGCCATATCAATACAATTTACGTTTTCTTTATACAGTTGTAATGAAAGTACATTTCCATAATATCAGCTATCTTCCATCAACGTCGAACAAGGACTGAACCCATGTGCTTCAGTTTACAAAAACAGATGACTTAGCACATCTATTTACTTCTTTGAATGTCAACATTCTGGAAAGTGGGAGTTGTGCAAAAGCGAATTTAACCTCTTGGGGATAATTAAGGAGCAGTGGGTCACAGGCGCCCACCCTATGACAACTTCCGGAAAAATGTAGAGCGCCAAATTTAAAATGCAAATGTAGTAATATAAAACATTCATGAAAATACAAGTGTTGCACACTCTTCAAAAGTTTAGAATCTTGGCAATCTCACAGCGTTGTCAGATTTCAAAAAGGCTTTACGGCGAAAGCATAACATTTGATTGTCTGAGGTCAGCGCCCCGTGTACTTCCTCCATTAGCATAATAATAAAACCAGCGCTTGGGTGTCACAAAACACATAAAAAGAGCTAAAATACATTGTTTACCTTTGAAGATCTTCTGCTGATTTGTTCGAAAAAGTCCTTTTTATATCCATAAAGCTCCGTTTGGTTGGCGCGTTATGTTCAGAAAATCCACAGTCCACTCGTCCCATTATACAAGACAAAAAATATACCTATAAACTTTGTCCAAACAAATCAAACAACGTTTCTAATCGGTCCTTAGGTACACTATTATGTATATTAACTATAATATTTCACACAGATAATAACCTGGGCGATAGAAAAGTAAAAATCGAGGTGGGTGCTCCCGGGTCCCGCGAGCCACAGACAGAAATTACTTCCTCACTCTCCTTGGATAAACTTCTTCTACTCCCCAATTTTTCAAGGTAAATGCTTGAAACCTTGTCTAAAGGCTGTTGACATCTAGTGGAAGCCATAGGTACTACAACCTGGGAGCTGGATTTAAATGCTTAGAATTTCAACATTCTGGAAAGTAGGAGTTGGGTCAATGCAAAAATGGAGAAGCTGGGGATTGAACCCAGGACCTCATACATGCAAAGCATGCGCTCTACCACTGAGCTACATCCCCTTTCTGAGGGACAAAGAATGCCATATCAATACAATTTACGTTTTCTTTATACAGTTGTAATGAAAGTACATTTCCATAATATCAACTATCTTCCATCAACGTCGAACAAGGACTGAACCCATGTGCTTCAGTTTACAAAAACAGATGACTTAGCACATCTATTTACTTCTTTGAATGTCAACATTCTGGAAAGTGGGAGTTGTGCAAAAGCGAATTTAACCTCTTGGGGATAATTAAGGAGCAGTGGGTCACAGGCGCCCACCCTATGACAACTTCCGGAAAAATGTAGAGCGCCAAATTTAAAATGCAAATGTAGTAATATAAAACATTCATGAAAATACAAGTGTTGCACACTCTTCAAAAGTTTAGAATCTTGGCAATCTCACAGCGTTGTCAGATTTCAAAAAGGCTTTACGGCGAAAGCATAACATTTGATTGTCTGAGGTCAGCGCCCCGTGTACTTCCTCCATTAGCATAATAATAAAACCAGCGCGGGTGTCACAAAACACATAAAAAGAGCTAAAATACATTGTTTACCTTTGAAGATCTTCTGCTGATTTGTTCGAAAAAGTCCCTTTTTATATCCATAAAGCTCCGTTTGGTTGGCGCGTTATGTTCAGAAAATCCACAGTCCACTCGTCCCATTATACAAGACAAAAATATACCTATAAACTTTGTCCAAACAAATCAAACAACGTTTCTAATCGGTCCTTAGGTACACTATTATGTATATTAACTATAATATTTCACACAGATAATAACCTGGGCGATAGAAAAGTAAAAAACCGAGGTGGGTGCTCCCGGGTCCCGCGCGCCACAGACAGAAATTACTTCCTCACTCTCCTTGGATAAACTTCTTCTACTCCCCAATTTTTCAAGGTAAATGCTTGAAACCTTGTCTAAAGGCTGTTGACATCTAGTGGAAGCCATAGGTACTACAACCTGGGAGCTGGATTTAAATGCTTAGAATTTCAACATTCTGGAAAGTAGGAGTTGGGTCAATGCAAAAATGGAGAAGCTGGGGATTGAACCCAGGACCTCATACATGCAAAGCATGCGCTCTACCACTGAGCTACATCCCCTTTCTGAGGGACAAAAAATGCCATATCAATACAATTTACGTTTTCTTTATACAGTTGTAATGAAAGTACATTTCCATAATATCAGCTATCTTCCATCAACGTCGAACAAGGACTGAACCCATGTGCTTCAGTTTACAAAAACAGATGACTTAGCACATCTATTTACTTCTTTGAATGTCAACATTCTGGAAAGTGGGAGTTGTGCAAAAGCGAATTTAACCTCTTGGGGATAATTAAGGAGCAGTGGGTCACAGGCGCCCACCCTATGACAACTTCCGGAAAAATGTAGAGCGCCAAATTTAAAATGCAAATGTAGTAATATAAAACATTCATGAAAATACAAGTGTTGCACACTCTTCAAAAGTTTAGAATCTTGGCAATCTCACAGCGTTGTCAGATTTCAAAAAGGCTTTACGGCGAAAGCATAACATTTGATTGTCTGAGGTCAGCGCCCCGTGTACTTCCTCCATTAGCATAATAATAAAACCAGCGGGTGTCACAAAACACATAAAAAGAGCTAAAATACATTGTTTACCTTTGAAGATCTTCTGCTGATTTGTTCAAAAGTCCCTTTTATATCCATAAAGCTCCGTTTGGTTGGCGCGTTATGTTCAGAAAATCCACAGTCCACTCGTCCCATTATACAAGACAAAAAATATACCTATAAACTTTGTCCAAACAAATCAAACAACGTTTCTAATCGGTCCTTAGGTACACTATTATGTATATTAACTATAATATTTCACACAGATAATAACCTGGGCGATAGAAAAGTAAAAAAACCGAGGTGGGTGCTCCCGGGTCCCGCGCGCCACAGACAGAAATTACTTCCTCACTCTCCTTGGATAAACTTCTTCTACTCCCCAATTTTTCAAGGTAAATGCTTGAAACCTTGTCTAAAGGCTGTTGACATCTAGTGGAAGCCATAGGTACTACAACCTGGGAGCTGGATTTAAATGCTTAGAATTTCAACATTCTGGAAAGTAGGAGTTGGGTCAATGCAAAAATGGAGAAGCTGGGGATTGAACCCAGGACCTCATACATGCAAAGCATGCGCTCTACCACTGAGCTACATCCCCTTTCTGAGGGACAAAGAATGCCATATCAATACAATTTACGTTTTCTTTATACAGTTGTAATGAAAGTACATTTCCATAATATCAACTATCTTCCATCAACGTCGAACAAGGACTGAACCCATGTGCTTCAGTTTACAAAAACAGATGACTTAGCACATCTATTTACTTCTTTGAATGTCAACATTCTGGAAAGTGGGAGTTGTGCAAAAGCGAATTTAACCTCTTGGGGATAATTAAGGAGCAGTGGGTCACAGGCGCCCACCCTATGACAACTTCCGGAAAAATGTAGAGCGCCAAATTTAAAATGCAAATGTAGTAATATAAAACATTCATGAAAATACAAGTGTTGCACACTCTTCAAAAGTTTAGAATCTTGGCAATCTCACAGCGTTGTCAGATTTCAAAAAGGCTTTACGGCGAAAGCATAACATTTGATTGTCTGAGGTCAGCGCCCCGTGTACTTCCTCCATTAGCATAATAATAAAACCAGCGGGTGTCACAAAACACATAAAAAGAGCTAAAATACATTGTTTACCTTTGAAGATCTTCTGCTGATTTGTTCGAAAAAGTCCCTTTTTATATCCATAAAGCTCCGTTTGGTTGGCGCGTTATGTTCAGAAAATCCACAGTCCACTCGTCCCATTATACAAGACAAAAATATACCTATAAACTTTGTCCAAACAAATCAAACAACGTTTCTAATCGGTCCTTAGGTACACTATTATGTATATTAACTATAATATTTCACACAGATAATAACCTGGGCGATAGAAAAGTAAAAAAACCGAGGTGGGTGCTCCCGGGTCCCGCGCGCCACAGACAGAAATTACTTCCTCACTCTCCTTGGATAAACTTCTTCTACTCCCCAATTTTTCAAGGTAAATGCTTGAAACCTTGTCTAAAGGCTGTTGACATCTAGTGGAAGCCATAGGTACTACAACCTGGGAGCTGGATTTAAATGCTTAGAATTTCAACATTCTGGAAAGTAGGAGTTGGGTCAATGCAAAAATGGAGAAGCTGGGGATTGAACCCAGGACCTCATACATGCAAAGCATGCGCTCTACCACTGAGCTACATCCCCTTTCTGAGGGACAAAAATGCCATATCAATACAATTTACGTTTTCTTTATACAGTTGTAATGAAAGTACATTTCCATAATATCAACTATCTTCCATCAACGTCGAACAAGGACTGAACCCATGTGCTTCAGTTTACAAAAACAGATGACTTAGCACATCTATTTACTTCTTTGAATGTCAACATTCTGGAAAGTGGGAGTTGTGCAAAAGCGAATTTAACCTCTTGGGGATAATTAAGGAGCAGTGGGTCACAGCGCGCCACCCTATGACAACTTCCGGAAAAATGTAGAGCGCCAAATTTAAAATGCAAATGTAGTAATATAAAACATTCATGAAAATACAAGTGTTGCACACTCTTCAAAAGTTTAGAATCTTGGCAATCTCACAGCGTTGTCAGATTTCAAAAAGGCTTTACGGCGAAAGCATAACATTTGATTGTCTGAGGTCAGCGCCCCGTGTACTTCCTCCATTAGCATAATAATAAAACCAGCGCGGGTGTCACAAAACACATAAAAAGAGCTAAAATACATTGTTTACCTTTGAAGATCTTCTGCTGATTTGTTCGAAAAAGTCCCTTTTATATCCATAAAGCTCCGTTTGGTTGGCGCGTTATGTTCAGAAAATCCACAGTCCACTCGTCCCATTATACAAGACAAAAAATATACCTATAAACTTTGTCCAAACAAATCAAACAACGTTTCTAATCGGTCCTTAGGTACACTATTATGTATATTAACTATAATATTTCACACAGATAATAACCTGGGCGATAGAAAAGTAAAAAACCGAGGTGGGTGCTCCCGGGTCCCATGGCATACAGACAGAAATTACTTCCTCACTCTCCTTGGATAAACTTCTTCTACTCCCCAATTTTTCAAGGTAAATGCTTGAAACCTTGTCTAAAGGCTGTTGACATCTAGTGGAAGCCATAGGTACTACAACCTGGGAGCTGGATTTAAATGCTTAGAATTTCAACATTCTGGAAAGTAGGAGTTGGGTCAATGCAAAAATGGAGAAGCTGGGGATTGAACCCAGGACCTCATACATGCAAAGCATGCGCTCTACCACTGAGCTACATCCCCTTTCTGAGGGACAAAAATGCCATATCAATACAATTTACGTTTTCTTTACACAGTTGTAATGAAAGTACATTTCCATAATATCAACTATCTTCCATCAACGTCGAACAAGGACTGAACCCATGTGCTTCAGTTTACAAAAACAGATGACTTAGCACATCTATTTACTTCTTTGAATGTCAACATTCTGGAAAGTGGGAGTTGTGCAAAAGCGAATTTAACCTCTTGGGGATAATTAAGGAGCAGTGGGTCACAGGCGCCCACCCTATGACAACTTCCGGAAAAATGTAGAGCGCCAAATTTAAAATGCAAATGTAGTAATATAAAACATTCATGAAAATACAAGTGTTGCACACTCTTCAAAAGTTTAGAATCTTGGCAATCTCACAGCGTTGTCAGATTTCAAAAAGGCTTTACGGCGAAAGCATAACATTTGATTGTCTGAGGTCAGCGCCCCGTGTACTTCCTCCATTAGCATAATAATAAAACCAGCGGGTGTCACAAAACACATAAAAAGAGCTAAAATACATTGTTTACCTTTGAAGATCTTCTGCTGATTTGTTCGAAAAAGTCCCTTTTTATATCCATAAAGCTCCGTTTGGTTGGCGCGTTATGTTCAGAAAATCCACAGTCCACTCGTCCCATTATACAAGACAAAAAATATACCTATAAACTTTGTCCAAACAAATCAAACAACGTTTCTAATCGGTCCTTAGGTACACTATTATGTATATTAACTATAATATTTCACACAGATAATAACCTGGGCGATAGAAAAGTAAAAAACCGAGGTGGGTGCTCCCGGGTCCCGCGCGCCACAGACAGAAATTACTTCCTCACTCTCCTTGGATAAACTTCTTCTACTCCCCAATTTTTCAAGGTAAATGCTTGAAACCTTGTCTAAAGGCTGTTGACATCTAGTGGAAGCCATAGGTACTACAACCTGGGAGCTGGATTTAAATGCTTAGAATTTCAACATTCTGGAAAGTAGGAGTTGGGTCAATGCAAAAATGGAGAAGCTGGGGATTGAACCCAGGACCTCATACATGCAAAGCATGCGCTCTACCACTGAGCTACATCCCCTTTCTGAGGGACAAAAAATGCCATATCAATACAATTTACGTTTTCTTTATACAGTTGTAATGAAAGTACATTTCCATAATATCAACTATCTTCCATCAACGTCGAACAAGGACTGAACCCATGTGCTTCAGTTTACAAAAACAGATGACTTAGCACATCTATTTACTTCTTTGAATGTCAACATTCTGGAAAGTGGGAGTTGTGCAAAAGCGAATTTAACCTCTTGGGGATAATTAAGGAGCAGTGGGTCACAGGCGCCCACCCTATGACAACTTCCGAAAAATGGAGAGCGCCAAATTTAAAATGCAAATGTAGTAATATAAAACATTCATGAAAATACAAGTGTTGCACACTCTTCAAAAGTTTAGAATCTTGGCAATCTCACAGCGTTGTCAGATTTCAAAAAGGCTTTACGGCGAAAGCATAACATTTGATTGTCTGAGGTCAGCGCCCCGTGTACTTCCTCCATTAGCATAATAATAAAACCAGCGCGGGTGTCACAAAACACATAAAAAGAGCTAAAATACATTGTTTACCTTTGAAGATCTTCTGCTGATTTGTTCGAAAAAGTCCCTTTTTATATCCATAAAGCTCCGTTTGGTTGGCGCGTTATGTTCAGAAAATCCACAGTCCACTCGTCCCATTATACAAGACAAAAATATACCTATAAACTTTGTCCAAACAAATCAAACAACGTTTCTAATCGGTCCTTAGGTACACTATTATGTATATTAACTATAATATTTCACACAGATAATAACCTGGGCGATAGAAAAGTAAAAAACCGAGGTGGGTGCTCCCGGGTCCCGCGCGCCACAGACAGAAATTACTTCCTCACTCTCCTTGGATAAACTTCTTCTACTCCCCAATTTTTCAAGGTAAATGCTTGAAACCTTGTCTAAAGGCTGTTGACATCTAGTGGAAGCCATAGGTACTACAACCTGGGAGCTGGATTTAAATGCTTAGAATTTCAACATTCTGGAAAGTAGGAGTTGGGTCAATGCAAAAATGGAGAAGCTGGGGATTGAACCCAGGACCTCATACATGCAAAGCATGCGCTCTACCACTGAGCTACATCCCCTTTCTGAGGGACAAAAAATGCCATATCAATACAATTTACGTTTTCTTTATACAGTTGTAATGAAAGTACATTTCCATAATATCAGCTATCTTCCATCAACGTCGAACAAGGACTGAACCCATGTGCTTCAGTTTACAAAAACAGATGACTTAGCACATCTATTTACTTCTTTGAATGTCAACATTCTGGAAAGTGGGAGTTGTGCAAAAGCGAATTTAACCTCTTGGGGATAATTAAGGAGCAGTGGGTCACAGGCGCCCACCCTATGACAACTTCCGGAAAAATGTAGAGCGCCAAATTTAAAATGCAAATGTAGTAATATAAAACATTCATGAAAATACAAGTGTTGCACACTCTTCAAAAGTTTAGAATCTTGGCAATCTCACAGCGTTGTCAGATTTCAAAAAGGCTTTACGGCGAAAGCATAACATTTGATTGTCTGAGGTCAGCGCCCCCGTGTACTTCCTCCATTAGCATAATAATAAAACCAGCGCGGGTGTCACAAAACACATAAAAAGAGCTAAAATACATTGTTTACCTTTGAAGATCTTCTGCTGATTTGTTCGAAAAAGTCCCTTTTTATATCCATAAAGCTCCGTTTGGTTGGCGCGTTATGTTCAGAAAATCCACAGTCCACTCGTCCCATTATACAAGACAAAAATATACCTATAAACTTTGTCCAAACAAATCAAACAACGTTTCTAATCGGTCCTTAGGTACACTATTATGTATATTAACTATAATATTTCACACAGATAATAACCTGGGCGATAGAAAAGTAAAAAACCGAGGCGGTGCTACCGGGTCCCGAGCGCCACAGACAGAAATTACTTCCTCACTCTCCTTGGATAAACTTGTTCTACTCCCCTATTTTTCAAGGTAAATGCTTGAAACCTTGTCTAAAGGCTGTTGACATCTAGTGGAAGCCATAGGTACTACAACCTGGGAGCTGGATTTAAATGCTTAGAATTTCAACATTCTGGAAAGTAGGAGTTGGGTCAATGCAAAAATGGAGAAGCTGGGGATTGAACCCAGGACCTCATACATGCAAAGCATGCGCTCTACCACTGAGCTACATCCCTTTCTGAGGGACAAAAATGCCATATCAATACAATTTACGTTTTCTTTACACAGTTGTAATGAAAGTACATTTCCATAATATCAGCTATCTTCCATCAACGTCGAACAAGGACTGAACCCATGTGCTTCAGTTTACAAAAACAGATGACTTAGCACATCTATTTACTTCTTTGAATGTCAACATTCTGGAAAGTGGGAGTTGTGCAAAAGCGAATTTAACCTCTTGGGGATAATTAAGGAGCAGTGGGTCACAGGCGCCCACCCTATGACAACTTCCGGAAAAATGTAGAGCGCCAAATTTAAAATGCAAATGTAGTAATATAAAACATTCATGAAAATACAAGTGTTGCACACTCTTCAAAAGTTTAGAATCTTGGCAATCTCACAGCGTTGTCAGATTTCAAAAAGGCTTTACGGCGAAAGCATAACATTTGATTGTCTGAGGTCAGCGCCCCCGTGTACTTCCTCCATTAGCATAATAATAAAACCAGCGCGGGTGTCACAAAACACATAAAAAGAGCTAAAATACATTGTTTACCTTTGAAGATCTTCTGCTGATTTGTTCGAAAAAGTCCCTTTTTATATCCATAAAGCTCCGTTTGGTTGGCGCGTTATGTTCAGAAAATCCACAGTCCACTCGTCCCATTATACAAGACAAAAATATACCTATAAACTTTGTCCAAACAAATCAAACAACGTTTCTAATCGGTCCTTAGGTACACTATTATGTATATTAACTATAATATTTCACACAGATAATAACCTGGGCGATAGAAAAGTAAAAAACCGAGTGGTGCTCCCGGGTCCCACAGCGCCACAGACAGAAATTACTTCCTCACTCTCCTTGGATAAACTTGTTCTACTCCCTATTTTTCAAGGTAAATGCTTGAAACCTTGTCTAAAGGCTGTTGACATCTAGTGGAAGCCATAGGTACTACAACCTGGGAGCTGGATTTAAATGCTTAGAATTTCAACATTCTGGAAAGTAGGAGTTGGGTCAATGCAAAATGGAGAAGCTGGGGATTGAACCCAGGACCTCATACATGCAAAGCATGCGCTCTACCACTGAGCTACATCCCCTTTCTGAGGGACAAAAAATGCCATATCAATACAATTTACGTTTTCTTTACACAGTTGTAATGAAAGTACATTTCCATAATATCAGCTATCTTCCATCAACGTCGAACAAGGACTGAACCCATGTGCTTCAGTTTACAAAAACAGATGACTTAGCACATCTATTTACTTCTTTGAATGTCAACATTCTGGAAAGTGGGAGTTGTGCAAAAGCGAATTTAACCTCTTGGGGATAATTAAGGAGCAGTGGGTCACAGGCGCCCACCCTATGACAACTTCGGAAAAATGTAGAGCGCCAAATTTAAAATGCAAATGTAGTAATATAAAACATTCATGAAAATACAAGTGTTGCACACTCTTCAAAAGTTTAGAATCTTGGCAATCTCACAGCGTTGTCAGATTTCAAAAAGGCTTTACGGCGAAAGCATAACATTTGATTGTCTGAGGTCAGCGCCCCGTGTACTTCCTCCATTAGCATAATAATAAAACCAGCGCGGGTGTCACAAAACACATAAAAAGAGCTAAAATACATTGTTTACCTTTGAAGATCTTCTGCTGATTTGTTCGAAAAAGTCCCTTTTTATATCCATAAAGCTCCGTTTGGTTGGCGCGTTATGTTCAGAAAATCCACAGTCCACTCGTCCCATTATACAAGACAAAAATATACCTATAAACTTTGTCCAAACAAATCAAACAACGTTTCTAATCGGTCCTTAGGTACACTATTATGTATATTAACTATAATATTTCACACAGATAATAACCTGGGCGATAGAAAAGTAAAAAACCGAGGGTGCTCCCGGGTCCCAGCCACAGACAGAAATTACTTCCTCACTCTCCTTGGATTAACTTGTTCTACTCCCCTATTTTTCAAGGTAAATGCTGAAACCTTGTCTAAAGCCTGTTGACATCTAGTGGAAGCCATAGGTACTACAACCTGGGAGCTGGATTTAAATGCTTAGAATGTCAACATTCTGGAAAGTAGGAGTTGGGTCAATGCAAAAATGGAGAAGCTGGGGATTGAACCCAGGACCTCATACATGCAAAGCATGCGCTCTACCACTGAGCTACATCCCTTTCTGAGGGACAAAAATGCCATATCAATACAATTTACGTTTTCTTTACACAGTTGTAATGAAAGTACATTTCCATAATATCAGCTATCTTCCATCAACGTCGAACAAGGACTGAACCCATGTGCTTCAGTTTACAAAAACAGATGACTTAGCACATCTATTTACTTCTTTGAATGTCAACATTCTGGAAAGTGGGAGTTGTGCAAAAGCGAATTTAACCTCTTGGGGATAATTAAGGAGCAGTGGGTCACAGGCGCCCACCCTATGACAACTTCGGAAAAATGTAGAGCGCCAAATTTAAAATGCAAATGTAGTAATATAAAACATTCATGAAAATACAAGTGTTGCACACTCTTCAAAAGTTTAGAATCTTGGCAATCTCACAGCGTTGTCAGATTTCAAAAAGGCTTTCTGGCGAAAGCATAACATTTGATTGTCTGAGGTCAGCGCCCGTGTACTTCCTCCATTAGCATAATAATAAAACCAGCGGGTGTCACAAAACACATAAAAAGAGCTAAAATACATTGTTTACCTTTGAAGATCTTCTGCTGATTTGTTCGAAAAAGTCCTTTTTATATCCATAAAGCTCCGTTTGGTTGGCGCGTTATGTTCAGAAAATCCACAGTCCACTCGTCCCATTATACAAGACAAAAAATATACCTATAAACTTTGTCCAAACAAATCAAACAACGTTTCTAATCGGTCCTTAGGTACACTATTATGTATATTAACTATAATATTTCACACAGATAATAACCTGGGCGATAGAAAAGTAAAAAATCGAGGAGGGTGCTCCCGGGTCCCGAGCGCCACAGACAGAAATTACTTCCTCACTCTCCTTGGATTAACTTGTTCTACTCCCCTATTTTTCAAGGTAAACGCTGAAACCTTGTCTAAAGCCTGTTGACATCTAGTGGAAGCCATAGGTACTACAACCTGGGAGCTGAATTTAAATGCTTAGAATGTCAACATTCTGGAAAGTAGGAGTTGGGTCAATGCAAAAATGGAGAAGCTGGGGATTGAACCCAGGACCTCATACATGCAAAGCATGCGCTCTACCACTGAGCTACATCCCCTTTCTGAGGGACAAAGAATGCCATATCAATACAATTTACGTTTTCTTTACACAGTTGTAATGAAAGTACATTTCCATAATATCAGCTATCTTCCATCAACGTCGAACAAGGACTGAACCCATGTGCTTCAGTTTACAAAAACAGATGACTTAGCACATCTATTTACTTCTTTGAATGTCAACATTCTGGAAAGTGGGAGTTGTGCAAAAGCGAATTTAACCTCTTGGGGATAATTAAGGAGCAGTGGGTCACAGGCGCCCACCCTATGACAACTTCCGGAAAAATGTAGAGCGCCAAATTTAAAATGCAAATGTAGTAATATAAAACATTCATGAAAATACAAGTGTTGCACACTCTTCAAAAGTTTAGAATCTTGGCAATCTCACAGCGTTGTCAGATTTCAAAAAGGCTTTACGGCGAAAGCATAACATTTGATTGTCTGAGGTCAGCGCCCCGTGTACTTCCTCCATTAGCATAATAATAAAACCAGCGCGGGTGTCACAAAACACATAAAAGAGCTAAAATACATTGTTTACCTTTGAAGATCTTCTGCTGATTTGTTCGGAAAAGTTCCTTTTTATATCCATAAAGCTCCGTTTGGTTGGCGCGTTATGTTCAGAAAATCCACAGTCCACTCGTCCCATTATACAAGACAAAAATATACCTATAAACTTTGTCCAAACAAATCAAACAACGTTTCTAATCGGTCCTTAGGTACACTATTATGTATATTAACTATAATATTTCACACAGATAATAACCTGGGCGATAGAAAAGTAAAAAACCGAGGCGGTGCTACCGGGTCCCGCGCGCCACAGACAGAAATTACTTCCTCACTCTCCTTGGATTAACTTGTTCTACTCCCCTATTTTTCAAGGTAAACGCTGAAACCTTGTCTAAAGCCTGTTGACATCTAGTGGAAGCCATAGGTACTACAACCTGGGAGCTGAATTTAAATGCTTAGAATGTCAACATTCTGGAAAGTAGGAGTTGGGTCAATGCAAAAATGGAGAAGCTGGGGATTGAACCCAGGACCTCATACATGCAAAGCATGCGCTCTACCACTGAGCTACATCCCCTTTCTGAGGGACAAAAAATGCCATATCAATACAATTTACGTTTCTTTACACAGTTGTAATGAAAGTACATTTCCATAATATCAGCTATCTTCCATCAACGTCGAACAAGGACTGAACCCATGTGCTTCAGTTTACAAAAACAGATGACTTAGCACATCTATTTACTTCTTTGAATGTCAACATTCTGGAAAGTGGGAGTTGTGCAAAGCGAATTTAACCTCTTGGGGATAATTAAGGAGCAGTGGGTCACAGGCGCCCACCCTATGACAACTTCCGGAAAAATGTAGAGCGCCAAATTTAAAATGCAAATGTAGTAATATAAAACATTCATGAAAATACAAGTGTTGCACACTCTTCAAAAGTTTAGAATCTTGGCAATCTCACAGCGTTGTCAGATTTCAAAAAGGCTTTACGGCGAAAGCATAACATTTGATTGTCTGAGGTCAGCGCCCCCCGTGTACTTCCTCCATTAGCATAATAATAAAACCAGCGCGGGTGTCACAAAACACATAAAAAGAGCTAAAATACATTGTTTACCTTTGAAGATCTTCTGCTGATTTGTTCGAAAAAGTCCCTTTTTATATCCATAAAGCTCCGTTTGGTTGGCGCGTTATGTTCAGAAAATCCACCGTCCACTCGTCCCATTATACAAGACAAAAAATATACCTATAAACTTTGTCCAAACAAATCAAACAACGTTTCTAATCGGTCCTTAGGTACACAATTATGTATATTAACTATAATATTTCACACAGATAATAACCTGGGCGATAGAAAAGTAAAAAACCGAGGCGGTGCTCCCGGGTCCCACGCGCCACAGACAGAAATTACTTCCTCACTCTCCTTGGATTAACTTGTTCTACTCCCCTATTTTTCAAGGTAATCGCTGAAACCTTGTCTAAAGCCTGTTGACATCTAGTGGAAGCCATAGGTACTACAACCTGGGAGCTGAATTTAAATGCTTAGAATGTCAACATTCTGGAAAGTAGGAGTTGGGTCAATGCAAAAATGGAGAAGCTGGGGATTGAACCCAGGACCTCATACATGCAAAGCATGCGCTCTACCACTGAGCTACATCCCCTTTCTGAGTGACAAAAAATGCCATATCAATACAATTTACGTTTTCTTTACACAGTTGTAATGAAAGTACATTTCCATAATATCAACTATCTTCCATCAACGTCGAACAAGGACTGAACCCATGTGCTTCAGTTTACAAAAACAGATGACTTAGCACATCTATTTACTTCTTTGAATGTCAACATTCTGGAAAGTGGGAGTTGTGCAAAAGCGAATTTAACCTCTTGGGGATAATTAAGGAGCAGTGGGTCACAGGCGCCCACCCTATGACAACTTCCGGAAAAATGTAGAGCGCCAAATTTAAAATGCAAATGTAGTAATATAAAACATTCATGAAAATACAAGTGTTGCACACTCTTCAAAAGTTTAGAATCTTGGCAATCTCACAGCGTTGTCAGATTTCAAAAAGGCTTTACGGCGAAAGCATAACATTTGATTGTCTGAGGTCAGCGCCCCGTGTACTTCCTCCATTAGCATAATAATAAAACCAGCGCGGGTGTCACAAAACACATAAAAAGAGCTAAAATACATAATTTACCTTTGAAGATCTTCTGCTGATTTGTTCGAAAAAGTCCCTTTTTATATCCATAAAGCTCCGTTTGGTTGGCGCGTTATGTTCAGAAAATCCACCGTCCACTCGTCCCATTATACAAGACAAAAAATATACCTATAAACTTTGTCCAAACAAATCAAACAACGTTTCTAATCGGTCCTTAGGTACACAATTATGTATATTAACTATAATATTTCACACAGATAATAACCTGGGCGATAGAAAAGTAAAAAACCGAGGCGGTGCTCCCGGGTCCCACGCGCCACAGACAGAAATTACTTCCTCACTCTCCTTGGATTAACTTGTTCTACTCCCCTATTTTTCAAGGTAATCGCTGAAACCTTGTCTAAAGCCTGTTGACATCTAGTGGAAGCCATAGGTACTACAACCTGGGAGCTGAATTTAAATGCTTAGAATGTCAACATTCTGGAAAGTAGGAGTTGGGTCAATGCAAAAATGGAGAAGCTGGGGATTGAACCCAGGACCTCATACATGCGAAGCATGCACTCTACCACTGAGCTACATCCCCTTTCTGAAGGACAAAAAATGCCATATCAATACAATTTACGTTTTCTTTACACAGTTGTAATGAAAGTACATTTCCATAATATCAGCTATCTTCCATCAACGTCGAACAAGGACTGAACCCATGTGCTTCAGTTTACAAAAACAGATGACTTAGCACATCTATTTACTTCTTTGAATGTCAACATTCTGGAAAGTGGGAGTTGTGCAAAAGCGAATTTAACCTCTTGGGGATAATTAAGGAGCAGTGGGTCACAGGCGCCCACCCTATGACAACTTCCGGAAAAATGTAGAGCGCCAAATTTAAAATGCAAATGTAGTAATATAAAACATTCATGAAAATACAAGTGTTGCACACTCTTCAAAAGTTTAGAATCTTGGCAATCTCACAGCGTTGTCAGATTTCAAAAAAGGCTTTCTGGCGAAAGCATAACATTTGATTGTCTGAGGTCAGCGCCCGTGTACTTCCTCCATTAGCATAATAATAAAACCAGCGGGTGTCACAAAACACATAAGAGCTAAAATACATTGTTTACCTTTGAAGATCTTCTGCTGATTTGTTCGAAAAAGTCCCTTTTTATATCCATAAAGCTCCGTTTGGTTGGCGCGTTATGTTCAGAAAATCCACAGTCCACTCGTCCCATTATACAAGACAAAAAATATACCTATAAACTTTGTCCAAACAAATCAAACAACGTTTCTAATCGGTCCTTAGGTACACTATTATGTATATTAACTATAATATTTCACACAGATAATAACCTGGGCGATAGAAAAGTAAAAAACCGAGGTGGGTGCTCCCGGGTCCCGCGCGCCACAGACAGAAATTACTTCCTCACTCTCCTTGGATAAACTTCTTCTACTCCCCAATTTTTCAAGGTAAATGCTTGAAACCTTGTCTAAAGGCTGTTGACATCTAGTGGAAGCCATAGGTACTACAACCTGGGAGCTGGATTTAAATGCTTAGAATTTCAACATTCTGGAAAGTAGGAGTTGGGTCAATGCAAAAATGGAGAAGCTGGGGATTGAACCCAGGACCTCATACATGCAAAGCATGCGCTCTACCACTGAGCTACATCCCCTTTCTGAAGGACAAAAAATGTCATATCAATACAATTTACGTTTTCTGTACACAGTTGTAATGAAAGTACATTTCCATAATATCAGCTATCTTCCTTCAACGTCGAACAAGGACTGAACCCATGTGCTTCAGTTTACAAAAACAGATGACTTAGCACATCTATTTACTTCTTTGAATGTCAACATTCTGGAAAGTGGGAGTTGTGCAAAAGCGAATTTAACCTCTTGGGGATAATTAAGGAGCAGTGGGTCACAGGCGCCCACCCTATGACAACTTCCGGAAAAATGTAGAGCGCCAAATTTAAAATGCAAATGTAGTAATATAAAACATTCATGAAAATACAAGTGTTGCACACTCTTCAAAAGTTTAGAATCTTGGCAATCTCACAGCGTTGTCAGATTTCAAAAAGCTGTTACATCTAAAGCATAACATTTGATTGTCTGAGGTCAGCGCCCGTGTACTTCCTCCATTAGCATAATAATAAAACCAGCGGGTGTCACAAAACACATAAAGAGCTAAAATACATTGTTTACCTTTGAAGATCTTCTGCTGATTTGTTGAAAAAGTCCCTTTTATATCCATAAAGCTCCGTTTGGTTGGTGCGTTATGTTCAGAAAATCCACAGTCCACTCGTCCCATTATACAAGACAAAAAATATACCTATAAACTTTGTCCAAACAAATCAAACAACGTTTCTAATCGGTCCTTAGGTACACTATTATGTATATTAACTATAATATTTCACACAGATAATAACCTGGGCGATAGAAAAGTAAAAAAACGAGTGGGTGCTCCCGGGTCCCACCCTATACAGACAGAAATTACTTCCTCACTCTCCTTGGATTAAACTTCTTCTACTCCCAAATTTTTCAAGGTAAATGCTTGAAACCTTGTCTAAAGGCTGTTGACATCTAGTGGAAGCCATAGGTACTACAACCTGGGAGCTGGATTTAAATGCTTAGAATTTCAACATTCTGGAAAGTAGGAGTTGGGTCAATGCAAAAATGGAGAAGCTGGGGATTGAACCCAGGACCTCATACATGCAAAGCATGCGCTCTACCACTGAGCTACATCCCCTTTCTGAGGGACAAAAAATGCCATATCAATACAATTTACGTTTTCTTTACACAGTTGTAATGAAAGTACATTTCCATAATATCAACTATCTTCCATCAACGTCGAACAAGGACTGAACCCATGTGCTTCAGTTTACAAAAACAGATGACTTAGCACATCTATTTACTTCTTTGAATGTCAACATTCTGGAAAGTGGGAGTTGTGCAAAAGCGAATTTAAACTCTTGGGGATAATTAAGGAGCAGTGGGTCACAGGCACCCACCCTACAACAAGTTCTGGAAAAATGTTGAGCGCCAAATTTAAAATGCAAATGTAGTAATATAAAACATTCATGAAAATACAAGTGTTGCACCCTCTTCAAAAGTTTAGAATCTTGGCAATCTCACAGCGTTGTCAGATTTCAAAAAGGCTTTACGGCGAAAGCATAACATTTGATTGTCTGAGGTCAGCGCCCCGTGTACTTCCTCCATTAGCATAATAATAAAACCAGCGCGGGTGTCACAAAACACATAAAAAGAGCTAAAATACATTGTTTACCTTTGAAGATCTTCTGCTGATTTGTTCGAAAAAGTCCCTTTTTATATCCATAAAGCTCCGTTTGGTTGGCGCGTTATGTTCAGAAAATCCACAGTCCACTCGTCCCATTATACAAGACAAAAATATACCTATAAACTTTGTCCAAACAAATCAAACAACGTTTCTAATCGGTCCTTAGGTACACTATTATGTATATTAACTATAATATTTCACACAGATAATAACCTGGGCGATAGAAAAGTAAAAACCGAGGTGGGTGCTCCCGGGTCCCTGCGCCACAGACAGAAATTACTTCCTCACTCTCCTTGGATAAACTTCTTCTACTCCCCAATTTTTCAAGGTAAATGCTTGAAACCTTGTCTAAAGGCTGTTGACATCTAGTGGAAGCCATAGGTACTACAACCTGGGAGCTGGATTTAAATGCTTAGAATTTCAACATTCTGGAAAGTAGGAGTTGGGTCAATGCAAAAATGGAGAAGCTGGGGATTGAACCCAGGACCTCATACATGCAAAGCATGCGCTCTACCACTGAGCTACATCCCCTTTCTGAGGGACAAAAATGCCATATCAATACAATTTACGTTTTCTTTATACAGTTGTAATGAAAGTACATTTCCATAATATCAGCTATCTTCCATCAACGTCGAACAAGGACTGAACCCATGTGCTTCAGTTTACAAAAACAGATGACTTAGCACATCTATTTACTTCTTTGAATGTCAACATTCTGGAAAGTGGGAGTTGTGCAAAAGCGAATTTAACCTCTTGGGGATAATTAAGGAGCAGTGGGTCACAGGCGCCCACCCTATGACAACTTCCGAAAAATGTAGAGCGCCAAATTTAAAATGCAAATGTAGTAATATAAAACATTCATGAAAATACAAGTGTTGCACACTCTTCAAAAGTTTAGAATCTTGGCAATCTCACAGCGTTGTCAGATTTCAAAAAGGCTTTCTGGCGAAAGCATAACATTTGATTGTCTGAGGTCAGCGCCCGTGTACTTCCTCCATTAGCATAATAATAAAACCAGCGGGTGTCACAAAACACATAAAAAGAGCTAAAATACATTGTTTACCTTTGAAGATCTTCTGCTGATTTGTTCGAAAAAGTCCCTTTTTATATCCATAAAGCTCCGTTTGGTTGGCGCGTTATGTTCAGAAAATCCACAGTCCACTCGTCCCATTATACAAGACAAAAAATATACCTATAAACTTTGTCCAAACAAATCAAACAACGTTTCTAATCGGTCCTTAGGTACACAATTATGTATATTAACTATAATATTTCACACAGATAATAACCTGGGCGATAGAAAAGTAAAAAACCGATGTGGGTGCTCCCGGGTCCCGCGCGCCACAGACAGAAATTACTTCCTCACTCTCCTTGGATAAACTTCTTCTACTCCCCAATTTTTCAAGGTAAATGCTTGAAACCTTGTCTAAAGGCTGTTGACATCTAGTGGAAGCCATAGGTACTACAACCTGGGAGCTGGATTTAAATGCTTAGAATTTCAACATTCTGGAAAGTAGGAGTTGGGTCAATGCAAAAATGGAGAAGCTGGGGATTGAACCCAGGACCTCATACATGCAAAGCATGCGCTCTACCACTGAGCTACATCCCCTTTCTGAGGGACAAAAAATGCCATATCAATACAATTTACGTTTTCTTTATACAGTTGTAATGAAAGTACATTTCCATAATATCAGCTATCTTCCATCAACGTCGAACAAGGACTGAACCCATGTGCTTCAGTTTACAAAAACAGATGACTTAGCACATCTATTTACTTCTTTGAATGTCAACATTCTGGAAAGTGGGAGTTGTGCAAAAGCGAATTTAACCTCTTGGGGATAATTAAGGAGCAGTGGGTCACAGGCGCCCACCCTATGACAACTTCCGGAAAAATGTAGAGCGCCAAATTTAAAATGCAAATGTAGTAATATAAAACATTCATGAAAATACAAGTGTTGCACACTCTTCAAAAGTTTAGAATCTTGGCAATCTCACAGCGTTGTCAGATTTCAAAAAGGCTTTATGGCGAAAGCATAACATTTGATTGTCTGAGGTCAGCGCCCCGTGTACTTCCTCCATTAGCATAATAATAAAACCAGCGCGGGTGTCACAAAACACATAAAAAGAGCTAAAATACATTGTTTACCTTTGAAGATCTTCTGCTGATTTGTTCGAAAAAGTCCTTTTTATATCCATAAAGCTCCGTTTGGTTGGCGCGTTATGTTCAGAAAATCCACAGTCCACTCGTCCCATTATACAAGACAAAAAATATACCTATAAACTTTGTCCAAACAAATCAAACAACGTTTCTAATCGGTCCTTAGGTACACTATTATGTATATTAACTATAATATTTCACACAGATAATAACCTGGGCGATAGAAAAGTAAAAAAACCGAGGTGGGTGCTCCCGGGTCCCGCGCGCCACAGACAGAAATTACTTCCTCACTCTCCTTGGATAAACTTCTTCTACTCCCCAATTTTTCAAGGTAAATGCTTGAAACCTTGTCTAAAGGCTGTTGACATCTAGTGGAAGCCATAGGTACTACAACCTGGGAGCTGGATTTAAATGCTTAGAATTTCAACATTCTGGAAAGTAGGAGTTGGGTCAATGCAAAAATGGAGAAGCTGGGGATTGAACCCAGGACCTCATACATGCAAAGCATGCGCTCTACCACTGAGCTACATCCCCTTTCTGAGGGACAAAAAATGCCATATCAATACAATTTACGTTTTCTTTATACAGTTGTAATGAAAGTACATTTCCATAATATCAGCTATCTTCCATCAACGTCGAACAAGGACTGAACCCATGTGCTTCAGTTTACAAAAACAGATGACTTAGCACATCTATTTACTTCTTTGAATGTCAACATTCTGGAAAGTGGGAGTTGTGCAAAAGCGAATTTAACCTCTTGGGGATAATTAAGGAGCAGTGGGTCACAGGCGCCCACCCTATGACAACTTCGGAAAAATGTAGAGCGCCAAATTTAAAATGCAAATGTAGTAATATAAAACATTCATGAAAATACAAGTGTTGCACACTCTTCAAAAGTTTAGAATCTTGGCAATCTCACAGCGTTGTCAGATTTCAAAAAGGCTTTACGGCGAAAGCATAACATTTGATTGTCTGAGGTCAGCGCCCCGTGTACTTCCTCCATTAGCATAATAATAAAACCAGCGCGGGTGTCACAAAACACATAAAAAGAGCTAAAATACATTGTTTACCTTTGAAGATCTTCTGCTGATTTGTTCGAAAAAGTCCCTTTTTATATCCATAAAGCTCCGTTTGGTTGGCGCGTTATGTTCAGAAAATCCACAGTCCACTCGTCCCATTATACAAGACAAAAAATATACCTATAAACTTTGTCCAAACAAATCAAACAACGTTTCTAATCGGTCCTTAGGTACACAATTATGTATATTAACTATAATATTTCACACAGATAATAACCTGGGCGATAGAAAAGTAAAAAACCGATGTGGGTGCTCCCGGGTCCCGCGCGCCACAGACAGAAATTACTTCCTCACTCTCCTTGGATAAACTTCTTCTACTCCCCAATTTTTCAAGGTAAATGCTTGAAACCTTGTCTAAAGGCTGTTGACATCTAGTGGAAGCCATAGGTACTACAACCTGGGAGCTGGATTTAAATGCTTAGAATTTCAACATTCTGGAAAGTAGGAGTTGGGTCAATGCAAAAATGGAGAAGCTGGGGATTGAACCCAGGACCTCATACATGCAAAGCATGCGCTCTACCACTGAGCTACATGCCCTTTCTGAGGGACAAAAAATGCCATATCAATACAATTTACGTTTTCTTTATACAGTTGTAATGAAAGTACATTTCCATAATATCAGCTATCTTCCATCAACGTCGAACAAGGACTGAACCCATGTGCTTCAGTTTACAAAAACAGATGACTTAGCACATCTATTTACTTCTTTGAATGTCAACATTCTGGAAAGTGGGAGTTGTGCAAAAGCGAATTTAACCTCTTGGGGATAATTAAGGAGCAGTGGGTCACAGGCGCCCACCCTATGACAACTTCCGGAAAAATGTAGAGCGCCAAATTTAAAATGCAAATGTAGTAATATAAAACATTCATGAAAATACAAGTGTTGCACACTCTTCAAAAGTTTAGAATCTTGGCAATCTCACAGCGTTGTCAGATTTCAAAAAGGCTTTCTGGCGAAAGCATAACATTTGATTGTCTGAGGTCAGCGCCCCGTGTACTTCCTCCATTAGCATAATAATAAAACCAGCGCGGGTGTCACAAAACACATAAAAAGAGCTAAAATACATTGTTTACCTTTGAAGATCTTCTGCTGATTTGTTCGAAAAAGTCCCTTTTTATATCCATAAAGCTCCGTTTGGTTGGCGCGTTATGTTCAGAAAATCCACAGTCCACTCGTCCCATTATACAAGACAAAAATATACCTATAAACTTTGTCCAAACAAATCAAACAACGTTTCTAATCGGTCCTTAGGTACACTATTATGTATATTAACTATAATATTTCACACAGATAATAACCTGGGCGATAGAAAAGTAAAAAACCGAGGTGGGTGCTCCCGGGTCCCGAGCGCCACAGACAGAAATTACTTCCTCACTCTCCTTGGATAAACTTCTTCTACTCCCCAATTTTTCAAGGTAAATGCTTGAAACCTTGTCTAAAGGCTGTTGACATCTAGTGGAAGCCATAGGTACTACAACCTGGGAGCTGGATTTAAATGCTTAGAATTTCAACATTCTGGAAAGTAGGAGTTGGGTCAATGCAAAAATGGAGAAGCTGGGGATTGAACCCAGGACCTCATACATGCAAAGCATGCGCTCTACCACTGAGCTACATCCCTTTCTGAGGGACAAAAATGCCATATCAATACAATTTACGTTTTCTTTATACAGTTGTAATGAAAGTACATTTCCATAATATCAGCTATCTTCCATCAACGTCGAACAAGGACTGAACCCATGTGCTTCAGTTTACAAAAACAGATGACTTAGCACATCTATTTACTTCTTTGAATGTCAACATTCTGGAAAGTGGGAGTTGTGCAAAAGCGAATTTAACCTCTTGGGGATAATTAAGGAGCAGTGGGTCACAGGCGCCCACCCTATGACAACTTCGGAGGAAAAATGTAGAGCGCCAAATTTAAAATGCAAATGTAGTAATATAAAACATTCATGAAAATACAAGTGTTGCACACTCTTCAAAAGTTTAGAATCTTGGCAATCTCACAGCGTTGTCAGATTTCAAAAAGGCTTCTGGCGAAAGCATAACATTTGATTGTCTGAGGTCAGCGCCCGTGTACTTCCTCCATTAGCATAATAATAAAACCAGCGCTTGGGTGTCACAAAACACATAAAAAGAGCTAAAATACATTGTTTACCTTTGAAGATCTTCTGCTGATTTGTTCGAAAAAGTCCTTTATATCCATAAAGCTCCGTTTGGTTGGCGCGTTATGTTCAGAAAATCCACAGTCCACTCGTCCCATTATACAAGACAAAAATATACCTATAAACTTTGTCCAAACAAATCAAACAACGTTTCTAATCGGTCCTTAGGTACACTATTATGTATATTAACTATAATATTTCACACAGATAATAACCTGGGCGATAGAAAAGTAAAAAACCGAGGTGGGTGCTCCCGGGTCCCGAGCGCCACAGACAGAAATTACTTCCTCACTCTCCTTGGATAAACTTCTTCTACTCCCCAATTTTCAAGGTAAATGCTTGAAACCTTGTCTAAAGGCTGTTGACATCTAGTGGAAGCCATAGGTACTACAACCTGGGAGCTGGATTTAAATGCTTAGAATTTCAACATTCTGGAAAGTAGGAGTTGGGTCAATGCAAAAATGGAGAAGCTGGGGATTGAACCCAGGACCTCATACATGCAAAGCATGCGCTCTACCACTGAGCTACATCCCCTTTCTGAGGGACAAAAAATGCCATATCAATACAATTTACGTTTTCTTTATACAGTTGTAATGAAAGTACATTTCCATAATATCAGCTATCTTCCATCAACGTCGAACAAGGACTGAACCCATGTGCTTCAGTTTACAAAAACAGATGACTTAGCACATCTATTTACTTCTTTGAATGTCAACATTCTGGAAAGTGGGAGTTGTGCAAAAGCGAATTTAACCTCTTGGGGATAATTAAGGAGCAGTGGGTCACAGGCGCCCACCCTATGACAACTTCCGGAAAAATGTAGAGCGCCAAATTTAAAATGCAAATGTAGTAATATAAAACATTCATGAAAATACAAGTGTTGCACACTCTTCAAAAGTTTAGAATCTTGGCAATCTCACAGCGTTGTCAGATTTCAAAAAGCTTTGGCGAAAGCATAACATTTGATTGTCTGAGGTCAGCGCCCGTGTACTTCCTCCATTAGCATAATAATAAAACCAGCCGGTGTCACAAAACACATAAAAGAGCTAAAATACATTGTTTACCTTTGAAGATCTTCTGCTGATTTGTTCGAAGTCCTTTTATATCCATACAAGCTCCGTTTGGTTGGCGCGTTATGTTCAGAAATCCACAGTCCACTCGTCCCATTATACAAGACAAAAAATGTCATATCAATACAATTTACGTTTTCTGTACACAGTTGTAATGAAAGTACATTTCCATAATATCAGCTATCTTCCTTCAACGTCGAACAAGGACTGAACCCATGTGCTTCAGTTTACAAAAACAGATGACTTAGCACATCTATTTACTTCTTTGAATGTCAACATTCTGGAAAGTGGGAGTTGTGCAAAAGCGAATTTAACCTCTTGGGGATAATTAAGGAGCAGTGGGTCACAGGCGCCCACCCTATGACAACTTCCGGAAAAATGTAGAGCGCCAAATTTAAAATGCAAATGTAGTAATATAAAACATTCATGAAAATACAAGTGAAACCTTGAAACCTCGCTGAAACCTTGTCTAAAGCCTGTTGACATCTAGTGGAAGCCATAGGTACTACAACCTGGGAGCTGATCCCCTTTCTGAAGGACAAAAAATGTCATATCACAGTTGTAATGAAAGTACATTTCCATAACATCAACTATCTTCCATCAACGTCGAACAAGGACTGAACCCATGTGCTTCAGTTTACAAAAACAGATGACTTAGCACATCTATTTACTTCTTTGAATGTCAACATTCTGGAAAGTGGGAGTTGTGCAAAAGCAAATTTAAACTCTTGGGGATAATTAAGGAGCAGTGGGTCACAGGCGCCCACCCTACAACAACTTCTGGAAAAATGTTGAGCGCCAATTTTAAAATGCAAATGTAGTAATATAAAACATTCATGAAAATACAAGTGTTGCACCCTCTTCAAAAGTTTAGAATCTTGGCAATCTCACAGCGTTGTCAGATTTCAAAAAGGATTTACGGCGAAAGCATAACATTTGATTGTCTGAGGTCAGCGCCCCGTGTACTTCCTCCATTAGCATAATAATAAAACCAGCGCGGGTGTCACAAAACACATAAAAAGAGCTAAAATACATAATTTACCTTTGAAGATCTTCTGCTGATTTGTTCGAAAAAGTCCCTTTTTATATCCATAAAGCTCCGTTTGGTTGGCGCGTTATGTTCAGAAAATCCACCGTCCACTCGTCCCATTATACAAGACAAAAAATATACCTATAAACTTTGTCCAAACAAATCAAACAACGTTTCTAATCGGTCCTTAGGTACACAATTATGTATATTAACTATAATATTTCACACAGATAATAACCTGGGCGATAGAAAAGTAAAAAACCGAGGCGGTGCTCCCGGGTCCCGCGTGCCACAGACAGAAATTACTTCCTCACTCTCCTTGGATAAACTTCTTCTACTCCCCAATTTTTCAAAGTAAATGCTTGAAACCTTGTCTAAAGGCTGTTGACATCTAGTGGAAGCCATAGGTAACACAACCTAGGAGCTGGATTTATATGCTTAGAATGTCAACATTCTGGAAAGTCGGAGTTGGGTCAATGCAAAAATGGAGAAGCTGGGGATTGAACACAGGACCTCATACATGCGAAGCATGCGCTCTACCACTGAGCTACATCCCCTTTCTGAGGGACAAAAAATGCCATATCAATACAATTTACGTTTTCTTTACACAGTTGTAATGAAAGTACATTTCCATAACATCAACTATCTTCCATCAACGTCGAACAAGGACTGAACCCATGTGCTTCAGTTTACAAAAACAGATGACTTAGCACATCTATTTACTTCTTTGAATGTCAACATTCTGGAAAGTGGGAGTTGTGCAAAAGCGAATTTAAACTCTTGGGGATATTTAAGGAGCAGTGGGTCACAGGCGCCCACCCTATGACAACTTCCGGATATTATGGAAATGTACTTTCATTACAACATTATAAAGTATAGGTAAACTGTATTGATATGTCATTTTTGCTGTCCCAGCAAGGGGATGTAGCTCAGTGGTAGAGTGCATGCTTCGCATGTATGAGGTCCTGGGTCCAATCCCCAGCTTCTCCATTCAACATTTTTGCATTGACCCACCTCCTACTTTCCAGAATGTTGAAATTCTAAGCAGGAAACAGAGATGTGCTAAAACATTTGGTCTTGTAATCTGAATAACATGCGTTCAGTCCCTTTTTGTACATTTATAGAACAGAAGTGGCATGGTTGCCAACGTTTATGGCGTCATTTTCAAAAACTGAAGTTCATGGGTTCGATGACTGTCCATACTTGTACTAAGAATTGCTTCTATCATTTCATTGTAGTTTCAATGGCGTGGTGCATATAAAAAGAACATTGTATTGATATTGCATTTCATCAGCAAATGAAATGGGATGGAAGCTCAGAGGGGGAGTGCATGCTATGTGTATGAGGTCCTAAATTCAATCCCAAGATTCTCCACTGAGTTTATTTGTGTGCCAAATTCACATTTACACAACTACTACTTTCCAGAATGTTGATGTTTTTTTATAATATAGTGGCGGGGTGGCCAAGTGGTAAGGCGTTGGTCTCGTAAACCAAAGATCATGGGTTCAATCCCTGTCCATGCCTTTATGAAACACAGCTAATATCATAGAAGTGTACTTTCATTGGAGAACTTTGCAGAAAAAGGAAGTTGTATCAATTTGGCATCACAGCTATTATAGTAAGAGGAACTATCTCTAATGTAGAGCCAGTAATTTACATGTATGCCGTCCAACGTTAATCCACAACTTCTCTGTTGAGTGTATTTAGTTGTGAAATTAGCTTTTGCACAACTTCCACTTTCCAGAATGTTGACATTCTAAGAAGGAAATAGATATGCTAAGTCATCTGTTTTTGTAAACTGAAGCACATGGGTTCAATCCTTGTTTGAAGTTTACGGAAGATAGCTGATATTTTGGAAATGTACTTTCATTACAACAGTTTAAAGAAAAGGTGAATTGTATTGATTTTGCATTATCACTTTACCAGAAAAGGGATGTAGCTCAGTGGTAGAGCGCATGCTTCGCATGTATGAGGTCCTGGGTCCAATCCCCAGCTTCTCCATTTTTGCATTGACCCACCTCCTACTTTCCAGAATGTTGAAATTCTAAGCAGGAAACAGAGATGTGCTAAATCATTTGGTCTTGTAATCTGAATAACATGCGTTCAGTCCCTTTTTGTACATTTATAGAACAGAAGTGGCATGGTTGCCAACGTTTATGGCGTCATTTTCAAAAACTGAAGTTCATGGGTTCGATGACTGTCCATACTTGTACTAAGAATTGCTTCTATCATTTCATTGTAGTTTCAATGGCGTGGTGCATATAAAAAGAACATTGTATTGATATTGCATTTCATCAGCAAATGAAATGGGATGGAAGCTCAGAGGGGGAGTGCATGCTATGTGTATGAGGTCCTAAATTCAATCCCAAGATTCTCCACTGAGTTTATTTGTGTACCAAATTCACATTTACACAACTACTACTTTCCAGAATGTTGATGTTTTTTCATAATATAGTGGCGTGGTGGCCAAGTGGTAAGGCGTTGGTCTCGTAAACCAAAGATCATGGGTTCAATCCCCGTCCGTGCCTTTATGAAACACAGCTAATATCATAGAAGTGTACTTTCATTGGAGAACTTTGCAGAAAAAGGAAGTTGTATCAATTTAGCAACACAGCTATTATAGTAAGAGGAACTATCTCTAATGTAGAGCCAGTAATTTACATGTATGCCGTCCAACGTTAATCCACAACTTCTCTGTTGAGTGTATTTAGTTGTGAAATTAGCGTTTGCACAACTTCCACTTTCCAGAATGTTGACATTCTAAGAAGGAAATAGATATGCTAAGTCATCTGTTTTTGTAAACTGAAGCACATGGGTTCAACCCTTGTTTGACGTTTACGGAGATAGCTGATATTTTGGAAATGTACTTTCATTACAACAGTTTAAAGAAAAGGTCAATTGTATTGATTTTGCATTATCGCTTTACCAGAAAGGGGATGTAGCTCAGTGGTAGAGTGCATGCTTGATGTATGAGGTCCTGGGTCCAATCCCCAGCTTCTCCATTCAACATTTTTGCATTGACCCACCTCCTACTTTCCAGAATGTTGAAATTCTAAGCAGGAAACAGAGATGTGCTAAAACATTTGGTCTTGTAATCTGAATAACATGCGTTCAGTCCCTTTTTGTACATTTATAGAACAGAAGTGGCATGGTTGCCAACGTTTATGGCGTCATTTTCAAAAACTGAAGTTCATGGGTTCGATGACTGTCCATACTTGTACTAAGAATTGCTTCTATCATTTCATTGTAGTTTCAATGGCGTGGTGCATATAAAAAGAACATTGTATTGATATTGCATTTCATCAGCAAATGAAATGGGATGGAAGCTCAGAGGGGGGAGTGCATGCTATGTGTATGAGGTCCTAAATTCAATCCCAAGATTCTCCACTGAGTTTATTTGTGTACCAAATTCACATTTACACAACTACTACTTTCCAGAATGTTGATGTTTTTTTATAATATAGTGGCGGGGTGGCCAAGTGGTAAGGCGTTGGTCTCGTAAACCAAAGATCATGGGTTCAATCCCCCGTCCGTGCCTTTATGAAACACAGCTAATATCATAGAAGTGTACTTTCATTGGAGAACTTTGCAGAAAAAGGAAGTTGTATCAATTTAGCATCACAGCTATTATAGTAAGAGGAACTATCTCTAATGTAGAGCCAGTAATTTACATGTATGCCGTCCAACGTTAATCCACAACTTCTCTGTTGAGTGTATTTAGTTGTGAAATTAGCGTTTGCACAACTTCCACTTTCCAGAATGTTGACATTCTAAGAAGGAAATAGATATGCTAAGTCATCTGTTTTTGTAAACTGAAGCACATGGGTTCAACCCTTGTTTGACGTTCTGAGAGATAGCTGATATTTTGGAAATGTACTTTCATTACAACAGTTTAAAGAAAAGGTCAATTGTATTGATTTTGCATTATCGCTTTACCAGAAAGGGGATGTAGCTCAGTGGTAGAGCGCATGCTTTGCATGTATGAGGTCCTGGGTCCAATCCCCAGCTTCTCCATTCAACATTTTTGCATTGACCCACCTCCTACTTTCCAGAATGTTGAAATTCTAAGCAGGAAACAGAGATGTGCTAAATCATTTGGTCTTGTAATCTGAATAACATGCGTTCAGTCCCTTTTTGTACATTTATAGAACAGAAGTGGCATGGTTGCCAACGTTTATGGCGTCATTTTCAAAAACTGAAGTTCATGGGTTCGATGACTGTCCATACTTGTACTAAGAATTGCTTCTATCATTTCATTGTAGTTTCAATGGCTTGGTGCATATAAAAAGAACATTGTATTGATATTGCATTTCATCAGCAAATGAAATGGGATGGAAGCTCAGAGGAGTGCATGCTATGTGTATGAGGTCCTAAATTCAATCCCAAGATTCTCCACTGAGTTTATTTGTGTACCAAATTCACATTTACACAACTACTACTTTCCAGAATGTTGATGTATTTTCATAATATAGTGGCGTGGTGGCCAAGTGGTAAGGCGTTGGTCTCGTAAACCAAAGATCATGGGTTCAATCCCCGTCCGTGCCTTTATGAAACACAGCTAATATCATAGAAGTGTACTTTCATTGGAGAACTTTGCAGAAAAAGGAAGTTGTATCAATTTAGCATCACAGCTATTATAGTAAGAGGAACTATCTCTAATGTAGAGCCAGTAATTTACATGTATGCCGTCCAACGTTAATCCACAACTTCTCTGTTGAGTGTATTTAGTTGTTAAATTAGCTTTTGCACAACTTCCACTTTCCAGAATGTTGACATTCTAAGAAGGAAATAGATATGCTAAGTCATCTGTTTTTGTAAACTGAAGCACATGGGTTCAACCCTTGTTTGACGTTCTACGGAAGATAGCTGATATTTTGGAAATGTACTTTCATTACAACAGTTTAAAGAAAAGGTCAATTGTATTGATTTTGCATTATCGCTTTACCAGAAAGGGATGTAGCTCAGTGGTAGAGCGCATGCTTCGCATGTATGAGGTCCTGGGTCCAATCCCCAGCTTCTCCATTCAACATTTTTGCATTGACCCACCTCCTACTTTCCAGAATGTTGAAATTCTAAGCAGGAAACAGAGATGTGCTAAATCATTTGGTCTTGTAATCTGAATAACATGAGTTCAGTCCCTTTTTGTACATTTATAGAACAGAAGTGGCATGGTTGCCAACGTTTATGGCGTCATTTTCAAAAACTGAAGTTCATGGGTTCGATGACTGTCCATACTTGTACTAAGAATTGCTTCTATCATTTCATTGTAGTTTCAATGGCGTGGTGCATATAAAAAGAACATTGTATTGATATTGCATTTCATCAGCAAATGAAATGGGATGGAAGCTCAGAGGGGGAGTGCATGCTATGTGTATGAGGTCCTAAATTCAATCCCAAGATTCTCCACTGAGTTTATTTGTGTACCAAATTCACATTTACACAACTACTACTTTCCAGAATGTTGATGTATTTTCATAATATAGTGGCGTGGTGGCCAAGTGGTAAGGCGTTGGTCTCGTAAACCAAAGATCATGGGTTCAATCCCCGTCCGTGCCTTTATGAAACACAGCTAATATCATAGAAGTGTACTTTCATTGGAGAACTTTGCAGAAAAAGGAAGTTGTATCAATTTGGCATCACAGCTATTATAGTAAGAGGAACTATCTCTAATGTAGAGCCAGTAATTTACATGTATGCCGTCCAACGTTAATCCACAACTTCTCTGTTGAGTGTATTTAGTTGTGAAATTAGCGTTTGCACAACTTCCACTTTCCAGAATGTTGACATTCTAAGAAGGAAATAGATATGCTAAGTCATCTGTTTTTGTAAACTGAAGCACATGGGTTCAACCCTTGTTTGACGTTTACGGAGATAGCTGATATTTTGGAAATGTACTTTCATTACAACAGTTTAAAGAAAAGGTCAATTGTATTGATTTTGCATTATCACTTTACCATAAAGGGGATGTAGCTCAGTGGTAGAGCGCATGCTTTGCATGTATGAGGTCCTGGGTCCAATCCCCAGCTTCTCCATTCAACATTTTTGCATTGACCCACCTCCTACTTTCCAGAATGTTGAAATTCTAAGCAGGAAACAGAGATGTGCTAAATCATTTGGTCTTGTAATCTGAATAACATGCGTTCAGTCCCTTTTTGTACATTTATAGAACAGAAGTGGCATGGTTGCCAACGTTTATGGCGTCATTTTCAAAAACTGAAGTTCATGGGTTCGATGACTGTCCATACTTGTACTAAGAATTGCTTCTATCATTTCATTGTAGTTTCAATGGCTTGGTGCATATAAAAAGAACATTGTATTGATATTGCATTTCATCAGCAAATGAAATGGGATGGAAGCTCAGAGGAGTGCATGCTATGTGTATGAGGTCCTAAATTCAATCCCAAGATTCTCCACTGAGTTTATTTGTGTACCAAATTCACATTTACACAACTACTACTTTCCAGAATGTTGATGTATTTTCATAATATAGTGGTGTGGTGGCCAAGTGGTAAGGTGTTGGTCTCGTAAACCAAAGATCATGGGTTCAATCCCCGTCCGTGCCTTTATGAAACACAGCTAATATCATAGAAGTGTACTTTCATTGGAGAACTTTGCAGAAAAAGGAAGTTGTATCAATTTGGCATCACAGCTATTATAGTAAGAGGAACTATCTCTAATGTAGAGCCAGTAATTTACATGTATGCCGTCCAACGTTAATCCACAACTTCTCTGTTGAGTGCATTTAGTTGTGAAATTAGCGTTTGCACAACTTCCACTTTCCAGAATGTTGACATTCTAAGAAGGAAATAGATATGCTAAGTCATCTGTTTTTGTAAACTGAAGCATATGGGTTCAATCCTCGTTTGACGTTTACGGAAGATAGCTGATATTTTGGAAATGTACTTTCATTACAACAGTTTAAAGAAAAGGTCAATTGTATTGATTTTGCATTATCACTTTACCATAAAGGGGATGTAGCTCAGTGGTAGAGCGCATGCTTTGCATGTATGAGGTCCTGGGTCCAATCCCCAGCTTCTCCATTCAACATTTTTGCATTGACCCACCTCCTACTTTCCAGAATGTTGAAATTCTAAGCAGGAAACAGAGATGTGCTAAATCATTTGGTCTTGTAATCTGAATAACATGCGTTCAGTCCCTTTTTGTACATTTATAGAACAGAAGTGGCATGGTTGCCAACGTTTATGGCGTCATTTTCAAAAACTGAAGTTCATGGGTTCGATGACTGTCCATACTTGTACTAAGAATTGCTTCTATCATTTCATTGTAGTTTCAATGGCTTGGTGCATATAAAAAGAACATTGTATTGATATTGCATTTCATCAGCAAATGAAATGGGATGGAAGCTCAGAGGGGGAGTGCATGCTATATGTATGAGGTCCTAAATTCAATCCCAAGATTCTCCACTGAGTTTATTTGTGTACCAAATTCACATTTACACAACTACTACTTTCCAGAATGTTGATGTATTTTCATAATATAGTGGTGTGGTGGCCAAGTGGTAAGGTGTTGGTCTCGTAAACCAAAGATCATGGGTTCAATCCCCGTCCGTGCCTTTATGAAACACAGCTAATATCATAGAAGTGTACTTTCATTGGAGAACTTTGCAGAAAAAGGAAGTTGTATCAATTTGGCATCACAGCTATTATAGTAAGAGGAACTATCTCTAATGTAGAGCCAGTAATTTACATGTATGCCGTCCAACGTTAATCCACAACTTCTCTGTTGAGTGTATTTAGTTGTGAAATTAGCGTTTGCACAACTTCCACTTTCCAGAATGTTGACATTCTAAGAAGGAAATAGATATGCTAAGTCATCTGTTTTTGTAAACTGAAGCACATGGGTTCAACCCTTGTTTGGCGTTCTACGGAGATAGCTGATATTTTGGAAATGTACTTTCATTACAACAGTTTAAAGAAAAGGTCAATTGTATTGATTTTGCATTATCGCTTTACCAGAAAGGGGATGTAGCTCAGTGGTAGAGCGCATGCTTCGCATGTATGAGGTCCTGGGTCCAATCCCCAGCTTCTCCATTCAACATTTTTGCATTGACCCACCTCCTACTTTCCAGAATGTTGAAATTCTAAGCAGGAAACAGAGATGTGCTAAATCATTTGGTCTTGTAATCTGAATAACATGCGTTCAGTCCCTTTTTGTACATTTATAGAACAGAAGTGGCATGGTTGCCAACGTTTATGGCGTCATTTTCAAAAACTGAAGTTCATGGGTTCGATGACTGTCCATACTTGTACTAAGAATTGCTTCTATCATTTCATTGTAGTTTCAATGGCTTGGTGCATATAAAAAGAACATTGTATTGATATTGCATTTCATCAGCAAATGAAATGGGATGGAAGCTCAGAGGAGTGCATGCTATGTGTATGAGGTCCTAAATTCAATCCCAAGATTCTCCACTGAGTTTATTTGTGTACCAAATTCACATTTACACAACTACTACTTTCCAGAATGTTGATGTATTTTCATAATATAGTGGTGTGGTGGCCAAGTGGTAAGGTGTTGGTCTCGTAAACCAAAGATCATGGGTTCAATCCCCGTCCGTGCCTTTATGAAACACAGCTAATATCATAGAAGTGTACTTTCATTGGAGAACTTTGCAGAAAAAGGAAGTTGTATCAATTTGGCATCACAGCTATTATAGTAAGAGGAACTATCTCTAATGTAGAGCCAGTAATTTACATGTATGCCGTCCAACGTTAATCCACAACTTCTCTGTTGAGTGTATTTAGTTGTGAAATTAGCTTTTGCACAACTTCCACTTTCCAGAATGTTGACATTCTAAGAAGGAAATAGATATGCTGTCATCTGTTTTTGTAAACTGAAGCACATGGGTTCAATCCTTGTTTGACGTTCAGATTACAAGACCAATAGAGTGCATGCTACGCATGTATGAAGTTCTGAGTGCATGCTACGCATGTATGAGTGCATGCTACGCATGTATGAAGTGTACTTTCATTGGAGAACTTTGCAGAAAAAGGAAGTTGTATCAATTTGGCATCACAGCTATTAATCCACAACTTCTCTGTTGAGTGTATTTAGTTGTGAAATTAGCTTTTGCACAACTTCCACTTTCCAGAATGTTGACATTCTAAGAAGGAAATAGATATGCTAAGTCATCTGTTTTTGTAAACTGAAGCACATGGGTTCAATCCTTGTTTGACGTTTACGGAAGATAGCTGATATTTTGGAAATGTACTTTCAATACAACAGTTTAAAGAAAAGGTAAATTGTATTGATTTTGCATTATCGCTTTACCAGAAAGGGATGTAGCTCAGTGGTAGAGCGCATGCTTTGCATGTATGAGGTCCTGGGTCCAATCCCCAGCTTCTCCATTCAACATTTTTGCATTGACCCACCTCCTACTTTCCAGAATGTTGAAATTCTAAGCAGGAAACAGAGATGTGCTAAATCATTTGGTCTTGTAATCTGAATAACATGCGTTCAGTCCCTTTTTGTACATTTATAGAACAGAAGTGGCATGGTTGCCAACGTTTATGGCGTCATTTTCAAAAACTGAAGTTCATGGGTTCGATGACTGTCCATACTTGTACTAAGAATTGCTTCTATCATTTCATTGTAGTTTCAATGGCGTGGTGCATATAAAAAGAACATTGTATTGATATTGCATTTCATCAGCAAATGAAATGGGATGGAAGCTCAGAGGGGGAGTGCATGCTATGTGTATGAGGTCCTAAATTCAATCCCAAGATTCTCCACTGAGTTTATTTGTGTACCAAATTCACATTTACACAACTACTACTTTCCAGAATGTTGATGTATTTTCATAATATAGTGGCGTGGTGGCCAAGTGGTAAGGCGTTGGTCTCGTAAACCAAAGATCATGGGTTCAATCCCCGTCCGTGCCTTTATGAAACACAGCTAATATCATAGAAGTGTACTTTCATTGGAGAACTTTGCAGAAAAAGGAAGTTGTATCAATTTAGCATCACAGCTATTATAGTAAGAGGAACTATCTCTAATGTAGAGCCAGTAATTTACATGTATGCCGTCCAACGTTAATCCACAACTTCTCTGTTGAGTGTATTTAGTTGTTAAATTAGCTTTTGCACAACTTCCACTTTCCAGAATGTTGACATTCTAAGAAGGAAATAGATATGCTAAGTCATCTGTTTTTGTAAACTGAAGCATATGGGTTCAATCCTCGTTTGACGTTTACGGAAGATAGCTGATATTTTGGAAATGTACTTTCATTACAACAGTTTAAAGAAAAGGTCAATTGTATTGATTTTGCATTATCACTTTACCATAAAGGGGATGTAGCTCAGTGGTAGAGCGCATGCTTTGCATGTATGAGGTCCTGGGTCCAATCCCCAGCTTCTCCATTCAACATTTTTGCATTGACCCACCTCCTACTTTCCAGAATGTTGAAATTCTAAGCAGGAAACAGAGATGTGCTAAATCATTTGGTCTTGTAATCTGAATAACATGCGTTCAGTCCCTTTTTGTACATTTATAGAACAGAAGTGGCATGGTTGCCAACGTTTATGGCGTCATTTTCAAAAACTGAAGTTCATGGGTTCGATGACTGTCCATACTTGTACTAAGAATTGCTTCTATCATTTCATTGTAGTTTCAATGGCTTGGTGCATATAAAAAGAACATTGTATTGATATTGCATTTCATCAGCAAATGAAATGGGATGGAAGCTCAGAGGGGGAGTGCATGCTATGTGTATGAGGTCCTAAATTCAATCCCAAGATTCTCCACTGAGTTTATTTGTGTACCAAATTCACATTTACACAACTACTACTTTCCAGAATGTTGATGTATTTTCATAATATAGTGGTGTGGTGGCCAAGTGGTAAGGTGTTGGTCTCGTAAACCAAAGATCATGGGTTCAATCCCTGTCCGTGCCTTTATGAAACACAGCTAATATCATAGAAGTGTACTTTCATTGGAGAACTTTGCAGAAAAAGGAAGTTGTATCAATTTGGCATCACAGCTATTATAGTAAGAGGAACTATCTCTAATGTAGAGCCAGTAATTTACATGTATGCCGTCCAACGTTAATCCACAACTTCTCTGTTGAGTGTATTTAGTTGTTAAATTAGCTTTTGCACAACTTCCACTTTCCAGAATGTTGACATTCTAAGAAGGAAATAGATATGCTAAGTCATCTGTTTTTGTAAACTGAAGCACATGGGTTCAATCCTTGTTTGGACGTTACGGAGATAGCTGATATTTTGGAAATGTACTTTCATTACAACAGTTTAAAGAAAAGGTCAATTGTATTGATTTTGCATTATCACTTTACCAGAAAAGGGATGTAGCTCAGTGGTAGAGCGCATGCTTCATGTATGAGGTCCTGGGTCCAATCCCCAGCTTCATTCAACATTTTTGCATTGACCCACCTCCTACTTTCCAGAATGTTGAAATTCTAAGCAGGAAACAGAGATGTGCTAAATCATTTGGTCTTGTAATCTGAATAACATGCGTTCAGTCCCTTTTTGTACATTTATAGAACAGAAGTGGCATGGTTGCCAACGTTTATGGCGTCATTTTCAAAAACTGAAGTTCATGGGTTCGATGACTGTCCATACTTGTACTAAGAATTGCTTCTATCATTTCATTGTAGTTTCAATGGCTTGGTGCATATAAAAAGAACATTGTATTGATATTGCATTTCATCAGCAAATGAAATGGGATGGAAGCTCAGAGGGAGTGCATGCTATATGTATGAGGTCCTAAATTCAATCCCAAGATTCTCCACTGAGTTTATTTGTGTACCAAATTCACATTTACACAACTACTACTTTCCAGAATGTTGATGTATTTTCATAATATAGTGGTGTGGTGGCCAAGTGGTAAGGTGTTGGTCTCGTAAACCAAAGATCATGGGTTCAATCCCAGTCCGTGCCTTTATGAAACACAGCTAATATCATAGAAGTGTACTTTCATTGGAGAACTTTGCAGAAAAAGGAAGTTGTATCAATTTGGCATCACAGCTATTATAGTAAGAGGAACTATCTCTAATGTAGAGCCAGTAATTTACATGTATGCCGTCCAACGTTAATCCACAACTTCTCTGTTGAGTGTATTTAGTTGTGAAATTAGCGTTTGCACAACTTCCACTTTCCAGAATGTTGACATTCTAAGAAGGAAATAGATATGCTAAGTCATCTGTTTTTGTAAACTGAAGCACATGGGTTCAATCCTTGTTTGACGTTTACGGAAGATAGCTGATATTTTGGAAATGTACTTTCATTACAACAGTTTAAAGAAAAGGTCAATTGTATTGATTTTGCATTATCACTTTACCAGAAAGGGGATGTAGCTCAGTGGTAGAGCGCATGCTTTGCATGTATGAGGTCCTGGGTCCAATCCCCAGCTTCTCCATTCAACATTTTTGCATTGACCCACCTCCTACTTTCCAGAATGTTGAAATTCTAAGCAGGAAACAGAGATGTGCTAAATCATTTGGTCTTGTAATCTGAATAACATGCGTTCAGTCCCTTTTTGTACATTTATAGAACAGAAGTGGCATGGTTGCCAACGTTTATGGCGTCATTTTCAAAAACTGAAGTTCATGGGTTCGATGACTGTCCATACTTGTACTAAGAATTGCTTCTATCATTTCATTGTAGTTTCAATGGCTTGGTGCATATAAAAAGAACATTGTATTGATATTGCATTTCATCAGCAAATGAAATGGGATGGAAGCTCAGAGGGGGAGTGCATGCTATGTGTATGAGGTCCTAAATTCAATCCCAAGATTCTCCACTGAGTTTATTTGTGTACCAAATTCACATTTACACAACTACTACTTTCCAGAATGTTGATGTATTTTCATAATATAGTGGTGTGGTGGCCAAGTGGTAAGGTGTTGGTCTCGTAAACCAAAGATCATGGGTTCAATCCCGTCCGTGCCTTTATGAAACACAGCTAATATCATAGAAGTGTACTTTCATTGGAGAACTTTGCAGAAAAAGGAAGTTGTATCAATTTGGCATCACAGCTATTATAGTAAGAGGAACTATCTCTAATGTAGAGCCAGTAATTTACATGTATGCCGTCCAACGTTAATCCACAACTTCTCTGTTGAGTGTATTTAGTTGTGAAATTAGCTTTTGCACAACTTCCACTTTCCAGAATGTTGACATTCTAAGAAGGAAATAGATATGCTAAGTCATCTGTTTTTGTAAACTGAAGCACATGGGTTCAACCCTTGTTTGACGTTTACGGAGATAGCTGATATTTTGGAAATGTACTTTCATTACAACAGTTTAAAGAAAAGGTCAATTGTATTGATTTTGCATTATCACTTTACCAGAAAGGGGATGTAGCTCAGTGGTAGAGCGCATGCTTTGCATGTATGAGGTCCTGGGTCCAATCCCCAGCTTCTCCATTCAACATTTTTGCATTGACCCACCTCCTACTTTCCAGAATGTTGAAATTCTAAGCAGGAAACAGAGATGTGCTAAATCATTTGGTCTTGTAATCTGAATAACATGCGTTCAGTCCCTTTTTGTACATTTATAGAACAGAAGTGGCATGGTTGCCAACGTTTATGGCGTCATTTTCAAAAACTGAAGTTCATGGGTTCGATGACTGTCCATACTTGTACTAAGAATTGCTTCTATCATTTCATTGTAGTTTCAATGGCTTGGTGCATATAAAAGAACATTGTATTGATATTGCATTTCATCAGCAAATGAAATGGGATGGAAGCTCAGAGGGGGAGTGCATGCTATATGTATGAGGTCCTAAATTCAATCCCAAGATTCTCCACTGAGTTTATTTGTGTACCAAATTCACATTTACACAACTACTACTTTCCAGAATGTTGATGTATTTTCATAATATAGTGGTGTGGTGGCCAAGTGGTAAGGTGTTGGTCTCGTAAACCAAAGATCATGGGTTCAATCCCCGTCCGTGCCTTTATGAAACACAGCTAATATCATAGAAGTGTACTTTCATTGGAGAACTTTGCAGAAAAAGGAAGTTGTATCAATTTGGCATCACAGCTATTATAGTAAGAGGAACTATCTCTAATGTAGAGCCAGTAATTTACATGTATGCCGTCCAACGTTAATCCACAACTTCTCTGTTGAGTGTATTTAGTTGTGAAATTAGCGTTTGCACAACTTCCACTTTCCAGAATGTTGACATTCTAAGAAGGAAATAGATATGCTAAGTCATCTGTTTTTGTAAACTGAAGCACATGGGTTCAACCCTTGTTTGACGTTTACGGAGATAGCTGATATTTTGGAAATGTACTTTCATTACAACAGTTTAAAGAAAAGGTCAATTGTATTGATTTTGCATTATCGCTTTACCAGAAAGGGGATGTAGCTCAGTGGTAGAGCGCATGCTTCGCATGTATGAGGTCCTGGGTCCAATCCCCAGCTTCTCCATTCAACATTTTTGCATTGACCCACCTCCTACTTTCCAGAATGTTGAAATTCTAAGCAGGAAACAGAGATGTGCTAAATCATTTGGTCTTGTAATCTGAATAACATGCGTTCAGTCCCTTTTTGTACATTTATAGAACAGAAGTGGCATGGTTGCCAACGTTTATGGCGTCATTTTCAAAAACTGAAGTTCATGGGTTCGATGACTGTCCATACTTGTACTAAGAATTGCTTCTATCATTTCATTGTAGTTTCAATGGCGTGGTGCATATAAAAAGAACATTGTATTGATATTGCATTTCATCAGCAAATGAAATGGGATGGAAGCTCAGAGGGGGAGTGCATGCTATGTGTATGAGGTCCTAAATTCAATCCCAAGATTCTCCACTGAGTTTATTTGTGTACCAAATTCACATTTACACAACTACTACTTTCCAGAATGTTGATGTATTTTCATAATATAGTGGCGTGGTGGCCAAGTGGTAAGGCGTTGGTCTCGTAAACCAAAGATCATGGGTTCAATCCCCGTCCGTGCCTTTATGAAACACAGCTAATATCATAGAAGTGTACTTTCATTGGAGAACTTTGCAGAAAAAGGAAGTTGTATCAATTTAGCATCACAGCTATTATAGTAAGAGGAACTATCTCTAATGTAGAGCCAGTAATTTACATGTATGCCGTCCAACGTTAATCCACAACTTCTCTGTTGAGTGTATTTAGTTGTTAAATTAGCTTTTGCACAACTTCCACTTTCCAGAATGTTGACATTCTAAGAAGGAAATAGATATGCTAAGTCATCTGTTTTTGTAAACTGAAGCACATGGGTTCAATCCTTGTTTGACGTTCAGATTACAAGACCAATAGAGTGCATGCTACGCATGTATGAAGTTCTGAGTGCATGCTACGCATGTATGAGTGCATGCTACGCATGTATGAAGTGTACTTTCATTGGAGAACTTTGCAGAAAAAGGAAGTTGTATCAATTTGGCATCACAGCTATTAATCCACAACTTCTCTGTTGAGTGTATTTAGTTGTGAAATTAGCTTTTGCACAACTTCCACTTTCCAGAATGTTGACATTCTAAGAAGGAAATAGATATGCTAAGTCATCTGTTTTTGTAAACTGAAGCACATGGGTTCAATCCTTGTTTGACGTTTACGGAAGATAGCTGATATTTTGGAAATGTACTTTCAATACAACAGTTTAATGAAAAGGTAAATTGTATTGATTTTGCATTATCGCTTTACCAGAAAGGGGATGTAGCTCAGTGGTAGAGCGCATGCTTCGCATGTATGAGGTCCTGGGTCCAATCCCCAGCTTCTCCATTCAACATTTTTGCATTGACCCACCTCCTACTTTCCAGAATGTTGAAATTCTAAGCAGGAAACAGAGATGTGCTAAATCATTTGGTCTTGTAATCTGAATAACATGCGTTCAGTCCCTTTTTGTACATTTATAGAACAGAAGTGGCATGGTTGCCAACGTTTATGGCGTCATTTTCAAAAACTGAAGTTCATGGGTTCGATGACTGTCCATACTTGTACTAAGAATTGCTTCTATCATTTCATTGTAGTTTCAATGGCGTGGTGCATATAAAAAGAACATTGTATTGATATTGCATTTCATCAGCAAATGAAATGGGATGGAAGCTCAGAGGAGTGCATGCTATGTGTATGAGGTCCTAAATTCAATCCCAAGATTCTCCACTGAGTTTATTTGTGTACCAAATTCACATTTACACAACTACTACTTTCCAGAATGTTGATGTATTTTCATAATATAGTGGCGTGGTGGCCAAGTGGTAAGGCGTTGGTCTCGTAAACCAAAGATCATGGGTTCAATCCCCGTCCGTGCCTTTATGAAACACAGCTAATATCATAGAAGTGTACTTTCATTGGAGAACTTTGCAGAAAAAGGAAGTTGTATCAATTTAGCATCACAGCTATTATAGTAAGAGGAACTATCTCTAATGTAGAGCCAGTAATTTACATGTATGCCGTCCAACGTTAATCCACAACTTCTCTGTTGAGTGTATTTAGTTGTTAAATTAGCTTTTGCACAACTTCCACTTTCCAGAATGTTGACATTCTAAGAAGGAAATAGATATGCTAAGTCATCTGTTTTTGTAAACTGAAGCACATGGGTTCAATCCTTGTTTGACGTTTACGGAGATAGCTGATATTTTGGAAATGTACTTTCATTACAACAGTTTAAAGAAAAGGTCAATTGTATTGATTTTGCATTACAGCTTTACCAGAAAGGTGATGTAGCTCAGTGGCAGAGCGCATGCTTCGCATGTATGAGGTCCTGGGTCCAATCCCCAGGTTCAACATTTTTGCATTGACCCACCTCCTACTTTCCAGAATGTTGAAATTCTAAGCAGGAAACAGAGATGTGCTAAATCATTTGGTCTTGTAATCTGAATAACATGCGTTCAGTCCCTTTTTGTACATTTATAGAACAGAAGTGGCATGGTTGCCAACGTTTATGGCGTCATTTTCAAAAACTGAAGTTCATGGGTTCGATGACTGTCCATACTTGTACTAAGAATTGCTTCTATCATTTCATTGTAGTTTCAATGGCTTGGTGCATATAAAAAGAACATTGTATTGATATTGCATTTCATCAGCAAATGAAATGGGATGGAAGCTCAGAGGGGGAGTGCATGCTATGTGTATGAGGTCCTAAATTCAATCCCAAGATTCTCCACTGAGTTTATTTGTGTACCAAATTCACATTTACACAACTACTACTTTCCAGAATGTTGATGTATTTTCATAATATAGTGGTGTGGTGGCCAAGTGGTAAGGTGTTGGTCTCGTAAACCAAAGATCATGGGTTCAATCCCCGTCCGTGCCTTTATGAAACACAGCTAATATCATAGAAGTGTACTTTCATTGGAGAACTTTGCAGAAAAAGGAAGTTGTATCAATTTAGCATCACAGCTATTATAGTAAGAGGAACTATCTCTAATGTAGAGCCAGTAATTTACATGTATGCCGTCCAACGTTAATCCACAACTTCTCTGTTGAGTGTATTTAGTTGTTAAATTAGCTTTTGCACAACTTCCACTTTCCAGAATGTTGACATTCTAAGAAGGAAATAGATATGCTAAGTCATCTGTTTTTGTAAACTGAAGCACATGGGTTCAATCCTTGTTTGACGTTTACGGAGATAGCTGATATTTTGGAAATGTACTTTCATTACAACAGTTTAAAGAAAAGGTAAATTGTATTGATTTTGCATTATAGCTTTACCAGAAAGGGGATGTAGCTCAGTGGTAGAGCGCATGCTTCGCATGTATGAGGTCCTGGGTCCAATCCCCAGGTTCAACATTTTTGCATTGACCCACCTCCTACTTTCCAGAATGTTGAAATTCTAAGCAGGAAACAGAGATGTGCTAAATCATTTGGTCTTGTAATCTGAATAACATGCGTTCAGTCCCTTTTTGTACATTTATAGAACAGAAGTGGCATGGTTGCCAACGTTTATGGCGTCATTTTCAAAAACTGAAGTTCATGGGTTCGATGACTGTCCATACTTGTACTAAGAATTGCTTCTATCATTTCATTGTAGTTTCAATGGCGTGGTGCATATAAAAAGAACATTGTATTGATATTGCATTTCATCAGCAAATGAAATGGGATGGAAGCTCAGAGGGGGAGTGCATGCTATGTGTATGAGGTCCTAAATTCAATCCCAAGATTCTCCACTGAGTTTATTTGTGTGCCAAATTCACATTTACACAACTACTACTTTCCAGAATGTTGATATATTTTCATAATATAGTGGCGTGGTGGCCAAGTGGTAAGGCGTTGGTCTCGTCAACCAAAGATCATGGGTTTCATCCCCGTCCGTGCCTTTATGAAACACAGCTAATATCATAGAAGTGTACTTTCATTGGAGAACTTTGCAGAAAAAGGAAGTTGTATCAATTTAGCATCACAGCTATTATAGTAAGAGGAACTATCTCTAATGTAGAGCCAGTAATTTACATGTATGCCGTCCAACGTTAATCCACAACTTCTCTGTTGAGTGTATTTAGTTGTGAAATTAGCTTTTGCACAACTTCCACTTTCCAGAATGTTGACATTCTAAGAAGGAAATAGATATGCTGTCATCTGTTTTTGTAAACTGAAGCACATGGGTTCAATCCTTGTTTGACGTTCAGATTACAAGACCAATAGAGTGCATGCTACGCATGTATGAAGTTCTGAGTGCATGCTACGCATGTATGAGTGCATGCTACGCATGTATGAAGTGTACTTTCATTGGAGAACTTTGCAGAAAAAGGAAGTTGTATCAATTTGGCATCACAGCTATTAATCCACAACTTCTCTGTTGAGTGTATTTAGTTGTGAAATTAGCTTTTGCACAACTTCCACTTTCCAGAATGTTGACATTCTAAGAAGGAAATAGATATGCTAAGTCATCTGTTTTTGTAAACTGAAGCACATGGGTTCAATCCTTGTTTGACGTTTACGGAAGATAGCTGATATTTTGGAAATGTACTTTCATTACAACAGTTTAAAGAAAAGGTAAATTGTATTGATTTTGCATTATAGCTTTACCAGAAAGGGGATGTAGCTCAGTGGTAGAGCGCATGCTTTGCCTGTATGAGGTCCTGGGTCCAATCCCCAGCTTCTCCATTCAACATTTTTGCATTGACCCACCTCCTACTTTCCAGAATGTTGAAATTCTAAGCAGGAAACAGAGATGTGCTAAATCATTTGGTCTTGTAATCTGAATAACATGCGTTCATTCCCTGTTCGTACATTTATAGAACAGAAGTGGCATGGTTGCCAACGTTTAAGGAGTGATTTTCAAAAAGTTCATGGGTTCGATGACAGTCCATCACTGTATTAAGGATTTCTGCTATAATTTCATTGTAGTTTCAATGGAGAGGTGTATATAAAAATGACATTGTATTGATAATGCATTTTACTTGCAAAGGAAATGGGATGGACGCTCAGATGGCCAGTGCATGCTTGTTACGTTCCCCAGTTTCTGTGTTGTGGTTTTGCTTGTATGTTTGTGTTTCAGGACGGGTTCCTGAAATTCACCCATTGCTAATTTGAGCTGACCCCGCCCCCTCGTCAGGATACAGCTGTATCCCATTACAGACTCCTCCTCCCTCTATATAAGCCAGTGTTCTGTTGCTCAGGAGGGAGAAGAGGCTGATGGCTGAGGATGAAGTGTGTCCTGATTTGGTTGTTGTAAAGAGAGATTTTGGTATGTACTATGTTAGTTGTTGCTGATTGTTATGTTCTGTGTTAGTTTGTTGCTCAGAGAGAGCGGGCATGCATAATCATTACAAGCATATCCACGTTTCTCAGCTAAGAGAAAATACAAAGCCTGCCTTTTTTGCCATGTCATTTTGCTAGTGGCCTGTACCTGTTCTCCTAAAGCTGTCAATGCAAGATCTGTATAGTTAACCAACTTGTTAGGGAGCGGTAGGGCGCTAGCGCCCCACTCCCGACACTACCAGGTGAAATGCAAGGCGCCAAATTCAAAATCCAAAGGTTGAATTATTAAACATGCACCAATATACAAGTGTTTCATAGTCATCAAAAGCTCTGCTTCTTGGCAATATCACAGCGTTGTCAGATTTCAAAAAGGCTTTACGGCGATAGCAGCACATTTGATTGTTTGAAGGTAGCACCTCACATATTTTTCCCATAGCCATGAATCCATTAGCCTTCACAGCGAAAACAAATCAATTACCTGTTGAAGAACTTTTGCTGAGGTCTTCCTAAGTGTCCAACGAAGACAATCCATGGTTCTTTTGTTAGAAAAAGTAATGTATTTTATCCATAAATCTCCATTTGGTTTGCGCGTTATAATCAGAAACGACAGCTTCCACTACTCCATTGAAAGCGTGGCGAGAACTCGTTCATCTTATACCTATAAACTTGTCCAAGAACAACCAAACATAGTTTTAAATGTATACTTAGGAACACCTTTACGTATATTTACTATTATAAATCAACCGGAATATAAACTGATCGATAAAGATGGTAAAAAACACACAGCGCGCTTTGTCGGGAGCGCACGCTGCCTACTGTTGACATAAATGAGACACTTCCTGGTTTCCTCTTATTCTCTGATCTAATGCATCCAAAACCAAAATGAACACTGTCTCGAGACTGTTGACATCCAGAGGAAGCGATCGGTACTGCATTCATATGCCCTTATATGGGCATTTTCATAAGGGAGGGGTTCCAAATGAGGCACTCTGTCAAAACCACTTTTTCCAGGACAGAAATTCCTCGGGGTTTCGCCTGCCATATCCGTTCTGTTTTACTCACAGACAAATGGTTAACAGTTTTAGAAAATTCAGAGTGTTTCCTATCCAATGGTACCAAATATGTGCATATCCTATTTTCTGGGCCTGATTGGGAGGCATTTTACTTTGGGCACGCCAGGCTCTCCAAAATGGTCACCTCATGCGCCCATCCCTAAGAAGTTAAAGGAATATAATCTTGTATTAAAATGGATAAATTAAGTTAGAACTTCTAAATACTGTTTTCTTAAACATTTAGGTAACGTAGGGTTTTCTGGTTACAAGTGTCTACGGACCATGTCCTTAATCCTTTAACTTCTTAGGGATCGGATCCCGTTAGCGGGCTCGTTTTCAGAGCAAACAAAGCGCGGCAAATTCAAAATAAAACGTAGTAATATTTAACATTCATCAATATACAAGTGTTGCATAGTCATCAAAAGCTCTGCTTCTTGGCAATATCACAGCGTTGTCAGATTTCAAAAAGGCTTTACGAAAGCACAACATTTGATTGTTTGAGGACAGCACCTCACATATTTTCCACATTAGCATAAATTCATATCCAGCGCGGGTCTCACAAAGTCCATATAAGAGCTAAAATAAATCACTTACCTTTTGAGAACTTCTACTGAGGGCTTCCCAAGTGTCCAAACAAGAGAATCCATGGTTCTTTTGTTGGAAAAAGTCATTTATTATATCCATAAATCTCCGTTTGGTTGGCGCATTTTGTTCAGTTAGTCCACCGAGCATTTCCATTCTACTCGCCCGTTGTACAGTGAAGAGAACGCGTTCAAATTATACCTCAACTTTTCCAAAACAAACATCATTAATAATTTATCCTTAGGCATCCATTTATCTACATTGGCTATTATATTTCATTCGGATAATAACCTACACGATACAGAAGGTTAACACTGTGGTGCGCTCTCCCGGGTTGTCTCATGCACTAGAAAGAAAGGATATCCTGGTATGTCATACAAAATCGACAACCTTTTGACTCTCTTCCACTATAAACACTCCATTACACTGTCCAGAGACTGTCGACATCTAGTGGAAGACATAGGACTGAGGTTGCAGTACCTATCTACTTGAGTTTTTAATAAACAGCCATTCAAAAGTCAAAAGAAAAATGATTTCTGGACAGAAACTTCTCAGGTTGTTGCCTGCTATATATCAGTTCTGTTATACCCACAGACATTTTGTAAACGGTTTTAGAAACTGAGTGTTTCCTATCCAATAGTACTAATTATGTGCATATCCTAGTTTCTGGGCCTGAGTGGCAGGCATTTAACTTTGGGCATGTCAGACAGGCAAATTCGGAAAATGGGACCCTAGCCCTAAGGAGTTAACAGGTTTTTCAGTGACGATATAACAGTTGTTAGAGGTGTCTGCGAGGGAGGACTCTATGATATAACAGTTGTTAGAGAGGTGTCTGCGAGGGAGGACTCTATGATATAACAGTTGTTAGAGAGGTGTCTGCGAGGGAGGACTCTATGATATAACAGTTGTTAGAGAGGTGTCTGCGAGGGAGGACTCTATGATATAACAGTTGTGAGAGGTGTCTGCGAGGGAGGACTCTATGATATAACAGTTGTTAGAGAGGTGTCTGCGAGGGAGGACTCTATGATATAACAGTTGTTAGAGAGGTGTCTGCGAGGGAGGACTCTATGATATAACAGTTGTTAGAGAGGTGTCTGCGAGGGAGGACTATGATATAACAGTTGTTAGAGAGGAGTCTGCGAGGGAGGACTCTATGATATAACAGTTGTTAGAGAGGAGTCTGCGAGGGAGGACTCTATGATATAACAGTTGTTAGAGGTGTCTGCGAGGGAGGACTCTATGATATAACAGTTGTCAGAGAGGTGTCTGCGAGGGAGGACTCTATGATATAACAGTTGTTAGAGGTGTCTGCGAGGGAGGACTCTATGATATAACAGTTGTTAGAGAGGTGTCTGCGAGGGAGGACTCTATGATATAACAGTTGTTAGAGAGGTGTCTGCGAGGGAGGACTCTATGATATAACAGTTGTTAGAGAGGTGTCTGCGAGGAGGACTCTATGATATAACAGTTGTTAGAGAGGTGTCTGCGAGGGAGGACTCTATGATATAACAGTTGTTAGAGAGGTGTCTGCGAGGGAGGACTCTATGATATAACAGTTGTTAGAGAGGTGTCTGCGAGGGAGGACTCTATGATATAACAGTTGTTAGAGAGGTGTCTGCGAGGAGGACTCTATGATATAACAGTTGTTAGAGAGGTGTCTGCGAGGAGGACTCTATGATATAACAGTTGTTAGAGAGGTGTCTGCGAGGGAGGACTCTATGATATAACAGTTGTTAGAGAGGTGTCTGCGAGGGAGGACTCTATGATATAACAGTTGTTAGAGGTGTCTGCGAGGGAGGACTCTATGATATAACAGTTGTTAGAGGTGTCTGCGAGGGAGGACTCTATGATATAACAGTTGTTAGAGAGGTGTCTGCGAGGGAGGACTCTATGATATAACAGTTGTTAGAGAGGTGTCTGCGAGGGAGGACTCTATGATATAACAGTTGTTAGAGAGGTGTCTGCGAGGGAGGACTCTATGATATAACAGTTGTTAGAGGTGTCTGCGAGGGAGGACTCTATGATATAACAGTTGTTAGAGAGGTGTCTGCGAGGGAGGACTCTATGATATAACAGTTGTTAGAGAGGTGTCTGCGAGGGAGGACTCTATGATATAACAGTTGTTAGAGGTGTCTGCGAGGGAGGGCTCTGTGATATAACAGTTGTTAGAGAGGTGTCTGCGAGGGAGGACTCTATGATATAACAGTTGTTAGAGAGGTGTCTGCGAGGGAGGACTCTATGATATAACAGTTGTCAGAGAGGTGTCTGCGAGGGAGGACTCTATGATATAACAGTTGTTAGAGAGGTGTCTGCGAGGGAGGACTCTATGATATAACAGTTGTCAGAGAGGTGTCTGCGAGGGAGGACTCTATGATATAACAGTTGTTAGAGAGGTGTCTGCGAGGAGGACTCTATGATATAACAGTTGTTAGAGAGGTGTCTGCGAGGAGGACTCTATGATATAACAGTTGTTAGAGAGGTGTCTGCGAGGGAGGACTCTATGATATAACAGTTGTTAGAGAGGTGTCTGCGAGGGAGGACTCTATGATATAACAGTTGTTAGAGAGGTGTCTGCGAGGGAGGACTCTATGATATAACAGTTGTTAGAGAGGTGTCTGCGAGGAGGACTCTATGATATAACAGTTGTTAGAGAGGTGTCTGCGAGGGAGGACTCTATGATATAACAGTTGTTAGAGAGGTGTCTGCGAGGAGGACTCTATGATATAACAGTTGTTAGAGAGGTGTCTGCGAGGAGGACTCTATGATATAACAGTTGTTAGAGAGGTGTCTGCGAGGGAGGACTCTATGATATAACAGTTGTTAGAGAGGTGTCTGCGAGGGAGGACTATATGATATAACAGTTGTTAGAGAGGTGTCTGCGAGGGAGGACTCTATGATATAACAGTTGTTAGAGGTGTCTGCGAGGGAGGACTCTATGATATAACAGTTGTTAGAGAGGTGTCTGCGAGGGAGGACTCTATGATATAACAGTTGTTAGAGAGGTGTCTGCGAGGGAGGACTCTATGATATAACAGTTGTTAGAGAGGTGTCTGCGAGGGAGGACTATATGATATAACAGTTGTTAGAGAGGTGTCTGCGAGGGAGGACTCTATGATATAACAGTTGTTAGAGGTGTCTGCGAGGGAGGACTCTATGATATAACAGTTGTTAGAGGTGTCTGCGAGGGAGGACTCTATGATATAACAGTTGTTAGAGGTGTCTGCGAGGGAGGACTCTATGATATAACAGTTGTTAGAGAGGTGTCTGCGAGGGAGGACTCTATGATATAACAGTTGTTAGAGAGGTGTCTGCGAGGGAGCACTCTATGATATAACAGTTGTTAGAGGTGTCTGCGAGGGAGGGCTCTGTTTAGGTGTCTTCTTTAGAATGACATAAGGGTTTATGAAGGTTACTTTATTGTTTTGTTTTTATTGTTTTATTATTTGTCATATATTCTACATCACTGAGAAACTCTGGCAAGACTGAGTAATCCATGCACAGTCTTTAACACTATATAATGAAAGGTTAATTGGCTTGAGAGTGGATCTTTGACTCCTTTCTAATCATATGTGATTGGAGATGTTTGGTCCTGACCAGTGTGTATGAGAAAGTGGAGCTCAGATTGTTAAGTTGGATGAGAGGTTGATTATCATGGAGTTTCAGAAGGCTATATGGGGTAAATCATAAGACATGTGTAAGCATAACAGGCTGGATCCATGTGAATGAATAAAGCTGGACCAATATAAGGCTAACTGTTAGATTCTGTTTCCCTTCTGTATTTACATGTCTAACAGTTAGCCTTATATTGGTCCAGCCTTACACATTCACATAGATTCTGCTTCCGTTCTATATTTACATGTCTAACAGTTAGCCTTATATTGGTCCAGCCTTACACATTCACATAGATTCTGCTTCCGTTCTATATTTACATGTCTAACAGTTAGCCTTATATTGGTCCAGCCTTACACATTCACATAGATTCTGCTTCCGTTCTATATTTACATGTCTAACAGTTAGCCTTATATTGGTCAAGCCTTATACAGCCTTACACATTCACATAGATTCTGCTTCCCTTCTGTATTTACATGTCTATGTGAATGTATAAAGGTGGACCAATATAGACTCGATCTTGGGCCGAGTCTGATCTTGCGAAGGCTAATGGACACGTATATGGGTTAATCATTCATAGACTGTGTACTTTAGTTAATCAATACTAGAACCACAAGCCACGTATTTGGAAGACATGTTATGTAGTGAAAACACACGTTTGTATTGATCAAGTACTATTAGAAACACACTTATATTGGGAACATATTTCTGCAATAAATGTATTAATACAATGACGGCGCCACCAATATAATCTGAACTGAGCAAGATAAGTCAGATGTGGGCGTTAACAAGCCAGAATTGAGACAGGAAGATAATGGTGGCGAGAGGCCGAAGGGTGTTAATCATTTACATAAGAAGGAGTGGCCGTGTGTTAATCATTTACATAAGAAGGAGTGACCGTGTGTTAATCATTTACATAAGAAGGAGTGGCCATGTGTTAATCATTTACATAAGAAGGAGTGACCGTGTGTTAATCATTTACATAAGAAGGAGTGGCCATGTGTGTTTATCTGAAGGTGGAAACCTATACAACCTGAGGTTTGTGACGAGAGAAAAGTTATTCCATGAAATTCCTCGGCTTCTGTTATTTTTGTAATGAAGTCTATTTGAATTTACAAGTTCCGCTATCTGAGAAATATTTGATTAAATATTTCCACGACAACTACTACTTATATACCATGCAGAATAGTGGCATGGTGGTCAAGTGGTAACACATCGGCCTCGTAAACTGAAGATCATGGGTTTAATCCCCGTCCTTGCCTTCATGAAAGACAGCGGATGTCATGGAAAAGTACTTTCTTTGTAGAAAAAGCAAGTTGTTTCAATATGGCAACACAGCTGCTAGAGAAAGGGTATGTAGCTCAATGGTAGATCCAATGCTTTATATGGAAACTCAGGAAAAAAATAAACGTCCTCTCACTGTCAACTGTTTATTTTCAGCAAACTGAACATGTGTAAATATTTGTATGAACATAACAAGATTCAACAACTGAGACATAAACTGAACAAGTTCCACAGACATGTGACTAACAGAAATGGATTAATGTGTCCCTGAACAAAATCAAAAATTAATGTGTCCCTGAACAAAATCAAAATCAAAAGTAACAGTCAGTATCTGGTGTGGCCACCAGCTACATTAAGTACTGCCGTGCATATCCTCCTCATGGACTGCACCTGATAAACCCTTTACAATGAAGATCTGTGAAGTTATTTGGATTTTTACGAATTGTCTTTGAAAGACAGAGTCCTGAAAAAAGGAAGTTTCTTGTCGGTGAAATTGGGTTTGCAATTTTAACATGCCTCAAACAACACCTATACACAATCAATAATAACAAATTGCCCTTTAGTCCAACATTCCAAACACACCCCATTATACACGCCCCTGTGGTCGTCCCGAGGCTGGTGCAGTGCGTCGGGGCCGGGTCGGGTACTGTCACGGATCCCCCCGGTACTGCTGCTCATTCTGTTCACCAGTTCCGGAGGTCTACGTCACCGGCTTTCTAGGCTTCACTGAACAGGATTCATTATCATCAACCCCGGACTGTCTTGTCTGATTACACACACCTGGTTCCCATTTCCCCTGATTAGTATGTTATATATGTGCCCTCTGTTCCCTCTGTCTCTGTGGGTTATTGTTCCCATGTTCGTTGGTGGTGCGAGTACCTATGTGTTGGTGCGAGTACCTATGTGTTGGTGCGAGTACCTATGTGGTGGTGCAGCTGTTCCGCTGCGTGCTTTATATATTGTGTATTACGGGTATCGTCCCATGACGTTCAGCGAGGTTTACTCACGCTCTTTTGTTTGGCTACAGCCCAGTGTTTTGTATATGTGTTTGTTTTGGGTGTATTAAAAACCCCTATTGTGTATTCCTGCGCCTGTCTCCAAATCCTTTATACTAGAGTAACAGTATCTAATGTAGAACATAAAGATTGTGTTCTACTGTAGAATATCAATTCTGTTCTACAGTAGAATATAAAGACTGTTCTACTGTAGAATATAAAGACTGTTCTACTGTAGAATATAAATGGTGTTCTACTGTAGAATATAAATGATGTTCTACTGTAGAATATAAATGATGTTCTACTGTAGAATATAAAGACTGTTCTACTGTAGTATATAAATGATGTTCTACTGTAGAATATAAAGACTGTTCTACTGTAGAATATAAAGACTGTTCTACTGTAGAATATAAATGATGTTCTACTGTAGAATATAAATGGTGTTCTACTGTAGAATATAAATTGTGTTCTACTGTAGAATATAAATACTGTAGAATATAAAGACTGTTCTACTGTAGAACATAAAGACTGTGTTCTACTGTAGAACATAAAGACTGTGTTCTACTGTAGAATATAAAGACTGTGTTCTACTGTAGAATATAAAGACTGTTCTACTGTAGAATATAAAGACTGTTCTACTGCAGAATATAAAGACTGTGTTCTACTGCAGAATATAAAGACTGTGTTCTACTGTAGAATATAAAGACTGTGTTCTACTGTAGAATATAAAGACTGTGTTCTACTGTAGAATATAAAGACTGTGTTCTACTGTAGTATATAAAGTTCGACTGTAGAATATAAAGACTGTTCTACTGTAGAACATAAAGACTGTGTTCTACTGTAGAATATAAAGACTGTGTTCTACTGTAGAATATAAAGACTGTTCTACTGTAGAATATAAAGACTGTTCTACTGTAGAATATAAATGGTGTTCTACTGTAGAATATAAATGATGTTCTACTGTAGAATATAAATGGTGTTCTACTGTAGAATATAAAGTTCGACTGTAGAATATAAAGACTGTGTTCTACTGTAGAATATAAAGGCTGTTCTACTGTAGAATATAAAGACTGTGCTACTGTAGAATATAAAGACTGTGCTACTGTAGAACATAAAGACTGTGTTCTACTGTAGAATATAAAGACTGTGTTCTACTGTAGAATATAAAGACTGTGTTCTACTGTAGAATATAAAGACTGTGTTCTACTGTAGAATATAAAGACTGTTCTACTGTAGAATATAAAGACTGTGTTCTACTGTAGAATATAAAGACTGTGTTCTACTGTAGAATATAAAGACTGTTCTACTGTAGAATATAAAGACTGTTCTACTGTAGAACATAAAGACTGTGTTCTACTGTAGAATATAAATGATGTTCTACTGTAGAATATAAATGATGTTCTACTGTAGAATATAAATGATGTTCTACTCTAGAATATAAAGACTATTCTACTGTAGAATATAAATTGTGTTCTACTGTAGAATATAAATTGTGTTCTACTGTAGAATATAAAGACTGTTCTACTGTAGAATATAAATGGTGTTCTACTGTAGAATATAAATGATGTTCTACTCTAGAATATAAATTGTGTTCTACTGTAGAATATAAAGACTGTTCTACTGTAGAATATAAATTGTGTTCTACTGTAGAATATAAATGATGTTCTACTGTAGAATATAAATGGTGTTCTACTGTAGAATATAAATGATGTTCTACTCTAGAATATAAATTGTGTTCTACTCTAGAATATAAATGATGTTCTACTCTAGAATATAAATTGTGTTCTACTGTAGAATATAAAGACTGTTCTACTGTAGAATATAAATTGTGTTCTACTGTAGAATATAAATGATGTTCTACTGTAGAATATAAATGGTGTTCTACTGTAGAATATAAATGATGTTCTACTCTAGAATATAAATTGTGTTCTACTGTAGAATATAAATGATGTTCTACTCTAGAATATAAATTGTGTTCTACTGTAGAATATAAAGACTGTTCTACTCTAGAATATAAATTGTGTTCTACTGTAGAATATAAAGTTCGACTGTAGAATATAAAGACTGTAGAATATAAAGACTGTGTTCTACTGTAGAACATAAAGAATGTGTTCTACTGTAGAACATAAAGACTGTGTTCTACTGTAGAACATAAAGACTGTGTTCTACTGTAGAATATAAAGACTGTGTTCTACTGTAGAATATAAAGACTGTTCTACTGTAGAATATAAAGACTGTTCTACTGTAGAATATAAAGACTGTGTTCTACTGTAGAATATAAAGACTGTGTTCTACTGTAGAATATAAAGACTGTGTTCTACTGTAGAATATAAAGACTGTGTTCTACTGTAGAATATAAAGACTGTGTTCTACTGCAGAATATAAAGACTGTGTTCTACTGCAGAATATAAAGACTGTGTTCTACTGCAGAATATAAAGACTGTGTTCTACTGCAGAATATAAAGACTGTGTTCTACTGCAGAATATAAAGACTGTTCTACTGCAGAATATAAATTGTGTTCTACTGTAGAATATAAAGACTGTTCTACTGTAGAATATAAAGACTGCTCTACTGTAGAATATAAAGACTGTTCTACTGCAGAATATAAAGACTGTTCTACTGTAGAATATAAATTGTGTTCTACTGTAGAATATAAAGACTGTTCTACTGTAGAATATAAAGACTGCTCTACTGTAGAATATAAAGACTGTTCTACTGTAGAATATAAAGACTGTTCTACTGTAGAACATAAAGACTGTGTTCTACTGTAGAATATAAATGATGTTCTACTCTAGAATATAAATTGTGTTCTACTGTAGAATATAAAGTTCGACTGTAGAATATAAAGACTGTTCTACTGTAGAACATAAAGACTGTGTTCTACTGTAGAATATAAAGACTGTTCTACTGTAGAATATAAATGATGTTCTACTGTAGAATATAAAGACTGTTCTACTGTAGTATATAAATGATGTTCTACTCTAGAATATAAAGACTGTGTTCTACTGTAGAATATAAAGACTGTGTTCTACTGTAGAATATAAAGACTGTTCTACTGTAGAATATAAAGACTGTGTTCTACTGTAGAATATAAAGGCTGTTCTACTGTAGAATATAAAGACTGTTCTACTGTAGAATATAAAGACTGTGTTCTACTGTAGAATATAAAGTCTGTTCTACTGTAGAATATAAAGTCTGTTCTACTGTAGAAAATAAAGTCTGTTCTACTGTAGAAAATAAAGACTGTTCTACTGTAGAATATAAAGTCTGTTCTACTGTAGAATATAAAGACTGCTCTACTGTAGAATATAAAGACTGTTCTACTGTAGAATATAAAGACTGTTCTACTGTAGAATATAAAGACTGTTCTACTGTAGAATATAAAGACTGTTCTACTGTAGAATATAAAGACTGTTCTACTGTAGAACATAAAGACTGTGTTCTACTGTAGAATATAAAGACTGTTCTACTGTAGAACATAAAGACTGTGTTCTACTGTAGAATATAAATGATGTTCTACTCTAGAATATAAATTGTGTTCTACTGTAGAATATAAAGTTCGACTGTAGAATATAAAGACTGTAGAATATAAAGACTGTTCTACTGTAGAATATAAATGGTGTTCTACTGTAGAATATAAAGACTGCTCTACTGTAGAATATAAAGACTGTTCTACTGTAGAATATAAAGACTGTTCTACTGTAGAACATAAAGACTGTGTTCTACTGTAGAATATAAATGATGTTCTACTCTAGAATATAAATTGTGTTCTACTGTAGAATATAAAGTTCGACTGTAGAATATAAAGACTGTAGAATATAAAGACTGTTCTACTGTAGAATATAAAGACTGTTCTACTGTAGTATATAAATGATGTTCTACTGTAGAATATAAAGACTGTGTTCTACTGTAGAATATAAAGACTGTTCTACTGTAGAATATAAAGACTGTTCTACTGTAGAACATAAAGACTGTTCTACTGTAGAATATAAAGACTGTTCTACTGTAGAATATAAATGACTGTTCTACTGTAGAATATAAAGACTGTGTTCTACTGTAGAATATAAATGATGTTCTACTGTAGAATATAAAGACTGTGTTCTACTGTAGAATATAAAGACTGTGTTCTACTGTAGAATATAAAGACTGTTCTACTGTAGAATATAAAGACTGTTCTACTGTAGAATATAAAGACTGTTCTACTGTAGAATATAAAGACTGTTCTACTGTAGAATATAAAGACTGTGTTCTACTGTAGAATATAAAGACTGTTCTACTGTAGAATATAAAGTCTGTTCTACTGTAGAAAATAAAGACTGTTCTACTGTAGAAAATAAAGACTGTTCTACTGTAGAATATAAAGACTGTTCTACTGTAGAATATAAAGACTGTTCTACTGTAGAATATAAAGACTGTTCTACTGTAGAAAATAAAGACTGTTCTACTGTAGAATATAAAGACTGTTCTACTGTAGAATATAAAGACTGTTCTACTGTAGAATATAAAGACTGTTCTACTGTAGAACATAAAGACTGTGTTCTACTGTAGAATATAAATGATGTTCTACTGTAGAATATAAATGATGTTCTACTGTAGAATATAAATGATGTTCTACTGTAGAATATAAAGACTGTTCTACTGTAGAATATAAAGACTGTGTTCTACTGTAGAATATAAAGACTGTTCTACTGTAGAATATAAAGACTGTTCTACTCTAGAATATAAATTGTCTTCTACTGTAGAATATAAATGATGTTCTACTGTAGAATATAAAGACTGTTCTACTGTAGAATATAAATGATCTACTGTAGAATATAAAGACTGTTCTACTGTAGAATATAAATGATGTTCTACTGTAGAATATAAATGATGTTCTACTGTAGAATATAAAGACTGTTCTACTGTAGTATATAAATGATGTTCTACTGTAGAATATAAAGACTGTGTTCTACTGTAGAATATAAAGACTGTTCTACTGTAGAATATAAAGACTGTTCTACTGTAGAATATAAAGACTGTTCTACTGTAGAATATAAAGACTGTGTTCTACTGTAGAATATAAAGACTGTGTTCTACTGTAGAATATAAAGACTGTTCTACTGTAGAATATAAATGATGTTCTACTGTAGTATATAAATGATGTTCTACTGTAGAATATAAAGACTGTGTTCTACTGTAGTATATAAATGATGTTCTACTGTAGAATATAAAGACTGTGTTCTACTGTAGAATATAAAGACTGTTCTACTGTAGAATATAAAGACTGTTCTACTGTAGAATATAAAGACTGTTCTACTGTAGAATATAAAGACTGTGTTCTACTGTAGAATATAAAGACTGTGTTCTACTGTAGAATATAAAGACTGTGTTCTACTGTAGAATATAAAGACTGTGTTCTACTGTAGAATATAAAGACTGTTCTACTGTAGTATATAAATGATGTTCTACTCTAGAATATAAAGATTGTGTTCTACTGTAGAATATAAAGACTGTTCTACTGTAGAAAATAAAGACTGTTCTACTGTAGAAAATAAAGACTGTTCTACTGTAGAATATAAAGACTGTTCTACTGTAGAATATAAAGACTGTTCTACTGTAGAACATAAAGACTGTGTTCTACTGTAGAACATAAAGACTGTGTTCTACTGTAGAATATAAATGATGTTCTACTGTAGAATATAAATGATGTTCTACTGTAGAATATAAAGACTGTTCTACTGTAGAATATAAATGATTTTCTACTGTAGAATATAAATGATGTTCTACTGTAGAATATAAAGACTGTTCTACTGTAGTATATAAATGATGTTCTACTGTAGAATATAAAGACTGTTCTACTGTAGTATATAAATGATGTTCTACTCTAGAATATAAAGACTGTGTTCTACTGTAGAATATAAAGACTGTGTTCTACTGTAGAATATAAAGACTGTGTTCTACTGTAGAATATAAAGACTGTGTTCTACTGTAGAATATAAAGGCTGTTCTACTGTAGAATATAAAGACTGTTCTACTGTAGAATATAAAGACTGTGTTCTACTGTAGAATATAAAGTCTGTTCTACTGTAGAATATAAAGTCTGTTCTACTGTAGAAAATAAAGACTGTTCTACTGTAGAAAATAAAGACTGTTCTACTGTAGAATATAAAGACTGTTCTACTGTAGAATATAAAGACTGTGTTCTACTGTAGAATATAAAGACTGTGTTCTACTGTAGAATATAAAGACTGTGTTCTACTGTAGAATATAAAGACTGTAGAATATAAAGACTGTTCTACTGTAGAATATAAAGACTGTTCTACTGTAGAACATAAAGACTGTGTTCTACTGTAGAACATAAAGACTGTGTTCTACTGTAGAACATAAAGACTGTGTTCTACTGTAGAACATAAAGACTGTGTTCTACTGTAGAATATAAAGACTGTGTTCTACTGTAGAATATAAAGACTGTTCTACTGTAGAATATAAAGACTGTTCTACTGTAGAATATAAAGACTGTGTTCTACTGTAGAATATAAAGACTGTGTTCTACTGTAGAATATAAAGACTGTGTTCTACTGCAGAATATAAAGACTGTGTTCTACTGCAGAATATAAAGACTGTGTTCTACTGCAGAATATAAAGACTGTGTTCTACTGCAGAATATAAAGACTGTGTTCTACTGCAGAATATAAAGACTGTGTTCTACTGCAGAATATAAAGACTGTGTTCTACTGCAGAATATAAAGACTGTGTTCTACTGCAGAATATAAAGACTGTGTTCTACTGTAGAATATAAAGACTGTCCTACTGCAGAATATAAAGACTGTTCTACAGTAGAATATAAATGATGTTCTACTGTAGAATATAAAGACTGTTCTACTGTAGAATATAAAGTCTGTTCTACTGTAGAATATAAAGACTGTTCTACTGTAGAATATAAAGACTGTGTTCTACTGTAGAATATAAAGACTGTGTTCTACTGTAGAATATAAAGACTGTGTTCTACTGTAGAATATAAAGACTGTGTTCTACTGTAGAATATAAAGACTGTGTTCTACTGTAGAATATAAAGACTGTGTTCTACTGTAGAATATAAAGACTGTGTTCTACTGTAGAATATAAAGACTGTGTTCTACTGTAGAATATAAAGACTGTGTTCTACTGTAGAATATAAAGACTGTGTTCTACTGTAGAATATAAAGACTGTGTTCTACTGTAGAATATAAAGACTGTGTTCTACTGTAGAATATAAAGACTGTGTTCTACTGTAGAATATAAAGACTGTTCTACTGTAGAATATAAAGACTGTGTTCTACTGTAGAATATAAAGACTGTGTTCTACTGTAGAATATAAAGACTGTGTTCTACTGTAGAATATAAAGACTGTGTTCTACTGTAGAATATAAAGACTGTTCTACTGTAGAATATAAATGATGTTCTACTGTAGAATATAAATGATGTTCTACTGTAGTATATAAAGACTGTTCTACTGTAGTATATAAATGATGTTCTACTGTAGAATATAAAGACTGTTCTACTGTAGTATATAAATGATGTTCTACTCTAGAATATAAAGACTGTGTTCTACTGTAGAATATAAAGACTGTGTTCTACTGTAGAATATAAAGACTGTTCTACTGTAGAATATAAAGACTGTGTTCTACTGTAGAATATAAAGGCTGTTCTACTGTAGAATATAAAGACTGTTCTACTGTAGAATATAAAGACTGTGTTCTACTGTAGAATATAAAGTCTGTTCTACTGTAGAATATAAAGTCTGTTCTACTGTAGAAAATAAAGACTGTTCTACTGTAGAAAATAAAGACTGTTCTACTGTAGAAAATAAAGACTGTTCTACTGTAGAATATAAAGACTGTTCTACTGTAGAATATAAAGACTGTTCTACTGTAGAATATAAAGACTGTGTTCTACTGTAGAATATAAAGACTGTGTTCTACTGTAGAATATAAAGACTGTGTTCTACTGTAGAATATAAAGACTGTGTTCTACTGTAGAATATAAAGACTGTGTTCTACTGTAGAATATAAAGACTGTGTTCTACTGTAGAATATAAAGACTGTTCTACTGTAGAACATAAAGACTGTGTTCTACTGTAGAACATAAAGACTGTGTTCTACTGTAGAACATAAAGACTGTGTTCTACTGTAGAACATAAAGACTGTGTTCTACTGTAGAATATAAAGACTGTGTTCTACTGTAGAATATAAAGACTGTGTTCTACTGTAGAATATAAAGACTGTGTTCTACTGTAGAATATAAAGACTGTGTTCTACTGTAGAATATAAAGACTGTGTTCTACTGTAGAATATAAAGACTGTGTTCTACTGCAGAATATAAAGACTGTGTTCTACTGCAGAATATAAAGACTGTGTTCTACTGCAGAATATAAAGACTGTGTTCTACTGCAGAATATAAAGACTGTGTTCTACTGCAGAATATAAAGACTGTGTTCTACTGCAGAATATAAAGACTGTGTTCTACTGCAGAATATAAAGACTGTGTTCTACTGTAGAATATAAAGACTGTTCTACTGCAGAATATAAAGACTGTTCTACTGTAGAATATAAAGACTGTTCTACTGTAGAATATAAAGACTGTTCTACTGTAGAATATAAAGACTGTGTTCTACTGTAGAATATAAAGACTGTGTTCTACTGTAGAATATAAAGACTGTGTTCTACTGTAGAATATAAAGACTGTGTTCTACTGTAGAATATAAAGACTGTGTTCTACTGTAGAATATAAAGACTGTGTTCTACTGTAGAATATAAAGACTGTGTTCTACTGTAGAATATAAAGACTGTGTTCTACTGTAGAATATAAAGACTGTGTTCTACTGTAGAATATAAAGACTGTGTTCTACTGTAGAATATAAAGACTGTGTTCTACTGTAGAATATAAAGACTGTGTTCTACTGTAGAATATAAAGACTGTGTTCTACTGTAGAATATAAAGACTGTGTTCTACTGTAGTAGAATATAAAGACTGTGTTCTACTGTAGAATATAAAGACTGTGTTCTACTGTAGAATATAAAGACTGTGTTCTACTGTAGAATATAAAGACTGTGTTCTACTGCAGAATATAAAGACTGTGTTCTACTGTAGAATATAAAGACTGTTCTACTGTAGAATATAAAGACTGTTCTACTGTAGAATATAAATGATGTTCTACTGTAGAATATAAAGACTGTTCTACTGTAGAATATAAATGATGTTCTACTGTAGAATATAAAGACTGTTCTACTGTAGAATATAAAGACTGTTCTACTGTAGAATATAAAGACTGTGTTCTACTGTAGAATATAAGGACTGTGTTCTACTGTAGAATATAAAGACTGTTCTACTGTAGAATATAAAGACTGTGTTCTACTGTAGAATATAAGAGGCTGTTCTACTGTAGAATATAAAGTCTGTTCTACTGTAGAATATAAAGACTGTTCTACTGTAGAATATAAACTGACTGTTCTACTGTAGAAAATAAAGACTGACTGTACTGTAGAAAATAAAGACTGTTCTACTGTAGAATATAAAGACTGTTCTACTGTAGAGATATAAAGACTGTTCTACTGTAGAATATAAAGACTGTGTTCTACTGTAGAATATAAAGACTGTGTTCTACTGTAGAATATAAAGACTGTGTTCTACTGTAGAATATAAAGACTGTGTTCTACTGTAGAATATAAAGACTGTGTTCTACTGTAGAATATAAAGACTGTTCTACTGTAGAAATATAAAGACTGTGTTCTACTGTAGAACATAAAGACTGTGTTCTACTGTAGAACATAAAGACTGTGTTCTACTGTAGAACATAAAGACTGTGTTCTACTGTAGAACATAAAGACTGTGTTCTACTGTAGAATATAAAGACTGTGTTCTACTGTAGAATATAAAGACTGTGTTCTACTGTAGAATATAAAGACTGTGTTCTACTGTAGAATATAAAGACTGTGTTCTACTGTAGAATATAAAGACTGTGTTCTACTGTAGAATATAAAGACTGTGTTCTACTGCAGAATATAAAGACTGTGTTCTACTGCAGAATATAAAGACTGTGTTCTACTGCAGAATATAAAGACTGTGTTCTACTGCAGAATATAAAGACTGTGTTCTACTGCAGAATATAAAGACTGTGTTCTACTGCAGAATATAAAGACTGTGTTCTACTGCAGAATATAAAGACTGTGTTCTACTGTAGAATATAAAGACTGTCCTACTGCAGAATATAAAGACTGTTCTACAGTAGAATATAAATGATGTTCTACTGTAGAATATAAAGACTGTTCTACTGTAGAATATAAAGTCTGTTCTACTGTAGAATATAAAGACTGTTCTACTGTAGAATATAAAGACTGTGTTCTACTGTAGAATATAAAGACTGTGTTCTACTGTAGAATATAAAGACTGTGTTCTACTGTAGAATATAAAGACTGTGTTCTACTGTAGAATATAAAGACTGTGTTCTACTGTAGAATATAAAGACTGTGTTCTACTGTAGAATATAAAGACTGTGTTCTACTGTAGAATATAAAGACTGTGTTCTACTGTAGAATATAAAGACTGTGTTCTACTGTAGAATATAAAGACTGTGTTCTACTGTAGAATATAAAGACTGTGTTCTACTGTAGAATATAAAGACTGTGTTCTACTGTAGAATATAAAGACTGTGTTCTACTGTAGAATATAAAGACTGTGTTCTACTGTAGAATATAAAGACTGTGTTCTACTGCAGAATATAAAGACTGTGTTCTACTGCAGAATATAAAGACTGTGTTCTACTGCAGAATATAAAGACTGTTCTACTGCAGAATATAAAGACTGTGTTCTACTGCAGAATATAAAGACTGTGTTCTACTGTAGAATATAAAGACTGTGTTCTACTGTAGAATATAAAGACTGTGTTCTACTGTAGAATATAAATGATGTTCTACTCTAGAATATAAATTGTGTTCTACTGTAGAATATAAAGTTCGACTGTAGAATATAAAGACTGTAGAATATAAAGACTGTGTTCTACTGTAGAATATAAAGACTGTAGAATATAAAGACTGTTCTACTGTAGAATATAAAGACTGTTCTACTGTAGAATATAAAGACTGTAGAATATAAAGACTGTTCTACTGTAGAATATAAAGACTGTGTTCTACTGCAGAATATAAAGACTGTGTTCTACTGTAGAATATAAAGACTGTGTTCTACTGTAGAATATAAATGATGTTCTACTCTAGAATATAAATTGTTTTCTACTGTAGAATATAAAGACTGTTCTACTGTAGAATATAAAGACTGTAGAATATAAAGACTGTTCTACTGTAAAACATAAAGACTGTGTTCTACTGTAGAACATAAAGACTGTGTTCTACTGTAGAACATAAAGACTGTGTTCTACTGTAGAACATAAAGACTGTGTTCTACTGTAGAACATAAAGACTGTGTTCTACTGTAGAATATAAAGACTGTGTTCTACTGTAGAATATAAAGACTGTTCTACTGTAGAATATAAAGACTGTTCTACTGTAGAATATAAAGACTGTGTTCTACTGTAGAATATAAAGACTGTGTTCTACTGTAGAATATAAAGACTGTGTTCTACTGTAGAATATAAAGACTGTTCTACTGTAGAATATAAAGACTGTGTTCTACTGTAGAATATAAAGACTGTTCTACTGTAGAATATAAAGACTGTTCTACTGTAGAATATAAAGACTGTGTTCTACTGTAGAATATAAAGACTGTGTTCTACTGTAGAATATAAAGACTGTGTTCTACTGTAGAATATAAAGACTGTGTTCTACTGTAGAATATAAAGACTGTGTTCTACTGTAGAATATAAAGACTGTGTTCTACTGTAGAATATAAAGACTGTGTTCTACTGTAGAATATAAAGACTGTGTTCTACTGTAGAATATAAAGACTGTGTTCTACTGCAGAATATAAAGACTGTGTTCTACTGCAGAATATAAAGACTGTGTTCTACTGCAGAATATAAAGACTGTTCTACTGCAGAATATAAAGACTGTGTTCTACTGCAGAATATAAAGACTGTGTTCTACTGTAGAATATAAAGACTGTTCTACTGTAGAATATAAAGACTGTCCTACTGCAGAATATAAAGACTGTGTTCTACTGTAGAATATAAAGACTGTTCTACTGTAGAATATAAAGACTGTTCTACAGTAGAATATAAATGATGTTCTACTGTAGAATATAAAGACTGTTCTACTCTAGAATATAAAGACTGTTGTACTGTAGAACATAAAGACTGTGTTCTACTGTAGAATATAAAGACTGTGTTCTACTGTAGAATATAAAGACTGTTCTACTGTAGAATATAAAGACTGTGTTCTACTGTAGAATATAAAGACTGTGTTCTACTGTAGAATATAAAGACTGTTCTACTGTAGAATATAAAGACTGTGTTCTACTGTAGAATATAAAGACTGTTCTACTGTAGAATATAAAGACTGTTCTACTGTAGAATATAAAGACTGTTCTACTGTAGAACATAAAGACTGTGTTCTACTGTAGAATATAAATTCTGTCCTACTGCAGAATAGAATATAAATATAAAGACTATTCTAGTGTAGAATATAAAGAGTGTGCCATGCTGTAGACCATAAAGAGCAATGACACTGTGCTCGTGCATGGACTCTGCTGCTATCATGGGGCTTGAGCTACTCCGCATGTTAGAGCGCAGATGCACAAACACGCATACTGACATACACCCTCTCTCTTCCTGACTCTCACACACTCTCTCTCTCACACATTCTCTCTCTCACGTCCTCTCCCTGCATCTCTCTCTTACACCCTCCCTCTCCCTGCCTCTCTCTCACACACTCTCTCTCTCACGCCCTCTCCCTGCCTCTCTCTCACACACTCTCTCTCTCACGTCCTCTCCCTGCATCTCTCTCTTACACCCTCCCTCTCCCTGCCTCTCTCTCACACACTCTCTCTCTCACGCCCTCTCCCTGCCTCTCTCTCACACACTCTCTCTCTCACGTCCTCTCCCTGCATCTCTCTCTTACACCCTCCCTCTCCCTGCCTCTCTCTCACACACTCTCTCTCTCACGCCCTCTCCCTGCCGCTCTCTCTTACACCCTCCCTCTCCCTCCCTCTCTCTCTCTCACGCCCTCTCCCTGCCTCTCTCTCACTCCCTCTCACACACTCTCTCTCTCTCACGCCCTCTCCCTGCATCTCTCTCATACACCCTCCCTCTCCCTGCCTCTCTCACTCCCTCACACACACTCTCTCTCCCTGCCTCTCTCATACACACTCTCTCTTACACTCTCACTCTCTATCTCTCTCTCTCTCTCTCCCTGACTCTCTCTCACACTCTCTCTGCCTCTCACACACTCTCTCCCTGCCTCTCTCACACACATTCTCTCTCTCCCTCCGTCTCTGTCACACACACTCTCTATCCCTCGTTTTCACAAACTCCCTCACTTTCTCTCTTTCTCTCATACCCTCCCTCTCTCCCTCCCTCTCTTTTCTGACAGATATATCGTCATTGTGTGGGCAGGCGGAAGGCGCTGGGTTGAACTTGAGAACAGCACATGAGAGGAGACTGAGGAAAGGACATGACGCTGCTGCAGTAACAGACACCGTTGTTAAAACATCGCAGCAACCAGCGCAGCAACCAGAGTGCCAACGTAAGACAAACAGCTCGCTCTTCATTCAGCAGAAAATCTCATTATGACATTCTATCTTTCCCTCTTTCCCTCTCTCTTTCAATCTTTCCTCTCTACCTCCATCTTTCCCTTTCTCCCTCCATCTCTCCCTCTCTCTTTCAATCTCTCTTCTCTACCTCCATCTTTCCCTTTCTCCCTCCATCTCTCCCTCTCCTCTCTGCCTCTCCATCTCTCTCTTTCTCGCTATCTGTCAGTCTCTCTCCCTTGGTCTTTCTCTCGGTCTGTCTGTCTGTCTGCCAGCTGTTGTATTGTGATGAGTCAGTACAATATGACCGAGAAAGGGGTGTTGGTAGACAATCAGTATGTGTATAATTCTAGAATACTGGGTATGTTAGACTGGTGTGTGTGTGTATTAGATGTTAGACTATTCTGTGTATATGTCATGTGTATAATGTTAGACTACTCTGTTTATATATAATGTGTATAATGTTAGACTACTCTGTTTATGTATAATGTGTATAATGTTAGACTACTCTGTTTATATATAATGTGTATAATATTAGACTACTCTGTTTATATATAATGTGTATAATGTTAGACTACTCTGTTTATGTATAATGTTAGACTACTCTGTTTATATATAATGTTAGACTACTCTGTTTATATATAATGTGTATTAGATATTAGACTACTCTGTTTATATATAATGTGTATTAGATATTAGACTACTCTGTTTATATATAATGTGTATTAGATGTTAGACTACTCTATTTATATATAATGTGTATTAGATATTAGACTACTCTGTTTATATATAATGTGTATTAGATATTAGACTACTCTGTTTATATATAATGTGTATTAGATATTAGACTACTCTGTTTATATATAATGTGTATTAGATGTTAGACTACTCTGTTTATATATGTGTACAATGTTAGACTACTCTGTTTATATATAATGTGTATTAGATATTAGACTACTCTGTTTATATATAATGTGTATTAGATATTAGACTACTCTGTTTATATATAATGTGTTCAATGTTAGACTACTCTGTTTATATATAATGTGTATTAGATATTAGACTACTCTGTTTATATATAATGTGTATTAGATATTAGACTACTCTGTTTATATATAATGTGTATTAGATATTAGACTACTCTGTTTATATATAATGTGTATTAGATGTTAGACTACTCTGTTTATATATGTGTACAATATTAGACTACTCTGTTTATATATAATGTGTATTAGATATTAGACTACTCTGTTTATATATAATGTGTTCAATGTTAGACTACTCTGTTTATATATAATGTGTATTAGATGTTAGACTACTCTGTTTATATATAATGTTAGACTACGCTGTTTATATATAATGTGTATAATCAAAATCAAATCAAATTTTAATAAGATGTTAGACTACTCTGTTTATATATAATGTGTATTAGATGTTAGACTACTCTGTTTATATATAATGTTAGACTACTCTGTTTATATATAATGTGTATAATGTTAGACTACTCTGTTTATATATAATGTGTATTAGATATTAGACTACTCTGTTTATATATAATGTGTATTAGATATTAGACTACTCTGTTTATATATAATGTGTATTAGATGTTATACTACTCTGTTTATATATAATGTGTATTAGATATTAGACTACTCTCTTTATATATAATGTGTATTAGATATTAGACTACTCTGTTTATATATAATGTGTATTAGATATTAGACTACTCTGTTTATATATAATGTGTATTAGATATTAGACTACTCTGTTTATATATAATGTGTATTAGATGTTAGACTACTCTGTTTATATATGTGTACAATATTAGACTACTCTGTTTATATATAATGTGTATTAGATATTAGACTACTCTGTTTATATATAATGTGTTCAATGTTAGACTACTCTGTTTATATATAATGTGTATTAGATGTTAGACTACTCTGTTTATATATAATGTTAGACTACGCTGTTTATATATAATGTGTATAATCAAAATCAAATCAAATTTTAATAAGATGTTAGACTACTCTGTTTATATATAATGTGTATTAGATGTTAGACTACTCTGTTTATATATAATGTGTATTAGATGTTAGACTGCTCTGTTTATATATAATGTTAGACTACTCTGTTTATATATAATGTGTATAATGTTAGACTACTCTGTTTATATATAATGTGTACAATGTTAGACTACTCTGTTTATATATAATGTGTATTAGATATTAGACTACTCTGTTTATATATAATGTGTATTAGATATTAGACTACTCTGTTTATATATAATGTGTATTAGATATTAGACTACTCTGTTTATATATAATGTGTACAATGTTAGACTACTCTGTTTATATATAATGTGTATTAGATATTAGACTACTCTGTTTATATATAATGTGTACAATGTTAGACTACTCTGTTTATATATAATGTGTATAATGTTAGACTACTCTGTTTATTTATAATGTGTATAATGTTAGACTACTCTGTTTATATATAATGTGTATTAGATGTTAGACTACTCTGTTTATATATAATGTGTATTAGATATTAGACTACTCTGTTTATATATAATGTGTATTAGATATTAGACTACTCTGTTTATATATAATGTGTATTAGATATTAGACTACTCTGTTTATATATAATGTGTATTAGATATTAGACTACTCTGTTTATATATAATGTGTATTAGATGTTAGACTACTCTGTTTATATATGTGTACAATATTAGACTACTCTGTTTATATATAATGTGTATTAGATATTAGACTACTCTGTTTATATATAATGTGTTCAATGTTAGACTACTCTGTTTATATATAATGTGTATTAGATGTTAGACTACTCTGTTTATATATAATGTTAGACTACGCTGTTTATATATAATGTGTATAATCAAAATCAAATCAAATTTTAATAAGATGTTAGACTACTCTGTTTATATATAATGTGTATTAGATGTTAGACTACTCTGTTTATATATAATGTGTATTAGATGTTAGACTGCTCTGTTTATATATAATGTTAGACTACTCTGTTTATATATAATGTGTATAATGTTAGACTACTCTGTTTATATATAATGTGTACAATGTTAGACTACTCTGTTTATATATAATGTGTATTAGATATTAGACTACTCTGTTTATATATAATGTGTATTAGATATTAGACTACTCTGTTTATATATAATGTGTATTAGATATTAGACTACTCTGTTTATATATAATGTGTACAATGTTAGACTACTCTGTTTATATATAATGTGTATTAGATATTAGACTACTCTGTTTATATATAATGTGTACAATGTTAGACTACTCTGTTTATATATAATGTGTATAATGTTAGACTACTCTGTTTATTTATAATGTGTATAATGTTAGACTACTCTGTTTATATATAATGTGTATTAGATGTTAGACTACTCTGTTTATATATAATGTTAGACTACTCTGTTTATATATAATGTGTATTAGATGTTAGACTACTCTGTTTATATATAATGTGTATTAGATGTTAGACTACTCTGTTTATATATAATGTGTATAATATTAGACTGCTCTGTTTATAATCTTCACTGCCGTTCAACAGTTTGGGTCAATTCAAAATGTCCTTGTTTTTGAAAGAATAGCAAGTTTTTTTTGTCCATTAAAACCACTGTATATCTAAATGTCTATCAAGGATGTCAGTAATGTTGGATCCCACTGTATATCTAAATGTCTATCAAGGATGTCAATAGGACCCCACTGTATATCTAAATGTCTATCAAGGATGTCAGTAATGTTGGACCCCACTGTATATCTAAATGTCTATCAAGGATGTCAGTAATGTTGGATCCCACTGTATATCTAAATGTCTATCAAGGATGTCAATAATGTTGGATCCCACTGTATATCTAAATGTCTATCAAGGATGTCAGTAATGTTGGACCCCACTGTATATCTAAATGTTTATCAAGGATGTCATTAATGTTGGATCCCACTGTATATCTAAATGTCTATCAAGGATGTCAATAATGTTGGACCCCACTGTATATCTAAATGTTTATCAAGGATGTCAGTAATGTTGGACCCCACTGTATATCTAAATGTTTATCAAGGATGTCAGTAATGTTGGACCCCACTGTATATCTAAATGTCTATCAAGGATGTCAATAATGTTGGACCCCACTGTATATCTAAATGTTTATCTATCCAACAGAATGGAGCTGATGATAATTCTCCTCCTGCTAACTCTAGCCCTGTCTGTAGAGAGTGGAGGAAAACCAGCTAAGAAAGTCAAGAAGGGAAAGCAAGTCATCTGTCCTTCGTAAGTCATTCTCAGTACTGGTAGTAGTTGAATTAGTAGTAGTTTTAGTAGTTGTAGTAAAAATAGTGGTGGTGGTGTTAGAAATAGTATTATTAGCAGTATCAGCAGTAGAAGTAAAAATAGTGGTGGTGGTAGTAGTAGTTTTAGTAGTAAAAATAGTGTCAGCGTTGATGGTAGTAGTAGTAGTAATAGTAGTAGTAATTGTGAAGTAGTAGTAATAGTGTGGTAGTAGTAAAATAGTGTCAGCGTTGATGGTAGTAGCAGTGGTGGTAGTAGTAGTAAAAATAGTGGCGGTGTTGGTAGTAGCAGAAGTAGTAGTAGCAGTAGCAGTAGTAGTACTAGTAGAGGTAGTATTAGTAGCAGTAGTAGTACTAGATGTAGTAGTTGTAGTAGTAGTAGTAGTAGAGGTAGTATTAGCAGAAGTAGTAGCAGCAGTAGTAGTAGTAGTAGCATTAGTAGTAGTAGTAATAGAAGTAGCGGTAGTGGTGCTGGATGTAGTGGTTGTGCTAGTGGTAGTGGTAGGGTGGTATTGGCAGAGTAGCAGTGGTGGCAGCGGTGGTGGTAGCGGCAGTGGTAGTGGCAGCGGTGGTAGTAGTGGCATTGGTGGTAGTGGCATTGGTGGTAATGGAAGTGGCGGTGGTGGTGGTGGGTTGTGGTAGCGGTGGTGGTCGAGTGGTGTGGTAGCGGTGGTTGTGGTAGTGGTAATGGTAGTGGATGTATGGTGGCAGTGGTCGAAGTAGTAGTAGTGGTGGTAATGGTTGGCAGATGTAGGAGTAGTAGCAGTAGTAGTAGTAGTAGTAGTAATGAGTGGTGGTAATGGTAGTGGTAGATGTGAGTGGTAGCAGTAATAGTAGTGGAAGTAGTATTAGTAATAGCAGTAGAATTAGTTGAAGTAGTAGTAGTAGTAGCAGTAGTAGTAGTTGCCGTAGTAGTAGTTGAAGTAGTAATAGTAGTTGTAGTAGTAATATAATTAGTAATAGCAGCAGTAGTAGTAGTAGTCAAAGTAATAGTAGTAGTAGTAGCAGTAGTAGTAGTAAAAATAGTGGCGGTGTTGGTAGTAGCAGAAGTAGTAGTAGCGGTGGTAGTGGTAGTGGTGGGGTGGTATTAGTGGCAGTGGTAGTACTGGATGTAGTGGTTGGTAGTAGTGGGGTGGTATTGGCAGTGGTAGCGGCAGTAGTGGTGGTGGCATTAGTAGTGGTAGTAGCATTGGTAGTAATGGAGTAGCGGTGGTGGTCGAGTGGTGTGGTAGCAGTGGTTGTGGTGGTGGTAATGGTGGTAGATGTATGAATAGCGGTGGTCAAAGTGGCAGTGGTGGTGGTAGTGGTGGTGGTGGTGGTGGTGGTGGATGTGGGAGTGGCAGCAGTGGTAGCGGTGGTGTTGGTAGAGTGGTATTAGTAATGGCAGTGAGAGTGGTGGGATTGGTTGAGTAGCAGTGGTAGCGGTAATGGCAGTGGTAGTGGTTGCCGTGGTAGTGGTAATGGTGGTTGTAGTAGTAATGAGATTGGTATGATTAGTGGTAGCAGTGGTAGTGGTAGTGGTAAAAATGGCGGATTGTTGGTGGTGGCAGAGTAGCGGTGGTAGTAGGGTAGCGGTGGTGGCAGTGGTGGTAGTGGTAGTGGTAGTGGTAGCGGTGGTAGAGTGGTAGTGGTAGTGGTAGTATTGGTAATGGGCGAAGAGTGGTGAGGTTGGTTGAGTGGTGGTGGTAGCGGTAATGGTGGTAGTAGTAGTAGTAGTAGTAGTTGTCGTAGTAGTAGTTGAAGTAGTAATAGTAGTTGTAGTAGTAATAGTAGTAGTAGTTGAAGTAGTAATAGTAGTTGTAGTAGTAATAGAATTAATATAATTAGTAGTAGCAGTAGTAGTAGTCAAAGTAATAGTAGTAGTAGTAGTAGTCAAAGTAGTACTAGTAACAGTATTAGTAGTAGTTGTAGTAGCATTAGCAGTAGTATTAGTAGTAGTTGTTGTAGTAGTAGTAGTAGAAGTAGCATTAGCAGTAGTAGTAAAAATAGTGTTGGTGGTGGTAGTGGTGGTAGTAGCGGCAGTGGTGTAGCAGCAGCAGTAGTAGTGGTAGTAGTAGCAGTAGTATTAGTAATAGCAGTAGAAGTAGTAGAATTAGTTGAAGTAGTAGCAGTAGTAGTAGTAGTAGTTGCCGTAGTAGTAGTTGAAGTAGTAATAGTAGTTGTAGTAGTAATAGAATTAGTATAATTAGTAGTAGCAGTAGTAGTAGTCAAAGTAGTAGTAGTAGTAGTCAAAGTAGTACTAGTTACAGTATTAGTAGTAGTAGTTGTTGTAGTAGTAGTAGAAGTAGCAGTAGTAGTAAAAATAGTGTTGGTAGTAGTAGTGGTAGTAGTAACAGTAGTAGTAGTAATAGTAACAGTAGTAGCAGTAGTCGTCAAAGTAACAGTAGTAATAGTAGTAGGGTTATTACTAGTAGTAGTAGCAGTAGCAGTAGTATTAGTAGTAGTAGCAGTAGCAGTAGTCGTCAAAGTAACAGTAGTAGAGGTATTACTAGTAGTAGCAGCAGTAGCAGTAGTATTAGTAGTAGTAGTGGTAGTAGTAATAGTTGTAATAGCAGCAGTAGTAGCAGTAAGTGTATTACGTGTGTTTGTGTTACAGACAGCTGTCTCCAGAGGAGATTGCTCAGGTACCAGCCAACTCTACCAGCAACATCCTCAACAGGTTGATGGTGACATATGACTCTCGGATACGACCCAACTTTAAAGGTTAGTTACACATACACAACCAACTCAGTGGCCTTGTGGTTGGAGTGTCCGCCCTGGGATTGAAAGGTTGGGAGTTTGATCCCCAGCCGAACAAACAAGTCTAACCCTAACACACACAACCCTAACCAACTTTAATGGTCAGCTGAAACTACACAAACACACACACAAACACAGCCCTAACCCATGACTCTATTGAACTGTTATACAGTAACAACTCCAACCCATGACTCTATTGAGCTGTTATACAGTAACAACCCATGACTCTATTGAACTGTTATACAGTAACAACCCATGACTCTGAACTGTTATACAATACAAACCCATGACTCTGTTGAGCTGTTATACAATACAAACCCATGACTCTGTTGAGCTGTTATACAATACAAACCCATGACTCTGAACTGTTATACAATACAAACCCATGACTCTGAACTGTTATACAATACAAACCCATGACTCTGAACTGTTATACAGTAACAACCCATGACTCTGAACTGTTATACAGTAACAACTCAAACCCATGACTCTGAACTGTTATACAATACAAACCCATGACTCTGTTGAGCTGTTATACAATACAAACCCATGACTCTGAACTGTTATACAATACAAACCCATGACTCTGTTGAGCTGTTATACAATACAAACCCATGACTCTGAACTGTTATACAATACAAACCCATGACTCTGAACTGTTATACAATACAAACCCATGACTCTGAACTGTTATACAGTAACAACCCATGACTCTATTGAACTGTTATACAGTAACAACTCAAACCCATGACTCTGAACTGTTATACAATACAAACCCATGACTCTGTTGAGCTGTTATACAATACAAACCCATGACTCTGTTGAACTGTTATACAATACAAACCCATGACTCTGTTGAACTGTTATACAATACAAACCCATGACTCTGAACTGTTATACAATACAAACCCATGACTCTGAACTGTTATACAGTAACAACCCATGACTCTATTGAACTGTTATACAGTAACAACTCAAACCCATGACTCTGAACTGTTATACAATACAAACCCATGACTCTGTTGAGCTGTTATACAATACAAACCCATGACTCTGTTGAGCTGTTATACAATACAAACCCATGACTCTGTTGAGCTGTTATACAATACAAACCCATGACTCTGAACTGTTATACAATACAAACCCATGACTCTGAACTGTTATACAATACAAACCCATGACTCTGAACTGTTATACAATACAAACCCATGACTCTGAACTGTTATACAATACAAACCCATGACTCTGAACTGTTATACAATACAAACCCATGACTCTGAACTGTTATACAGTAACAACCCATGACTCTATTGAACTGTTATACAGTAACAACTCAAACCCATGACTCTGAACTGTTATACAATACAAACCATGACTCTGAACTGTTATACAATACAAACCATGACTCTGAACTGTTATACAGTAACAACCCATGACTCTATTGAACTGTTATACAGTAACAACTCAAACCCATGACTCTGAACTGTTATACAATACAAACCATGACTCTGAACTGTTATACAATACAAACCATGACTCTGAACTGTTATACAATACAAACCCATGACTCTGAACTGTTATACAATACAAACCCATGACTCTGTTGAACCTTTGAGAAGTTAGAGAAGAGGAGGAGAGGAGCTGGAGAAAATGAGGATGGAGAAGAGGGAAGAGGTGAAGATGAAGCGGAGGAGAGGAGAAGAGAGGAGAGAAGGAGGAGAGGAGGAGAGGTAGAGAGGAGGAGGAGAGGAGAAGAGGAGAAGAGAGGAGGAGAGGTAGAGAGGAGGAGGAGAGAGAGGAGAGGAGAGGAGGAGAAGAGAGAAGAGGATTGAAGAGAGAGGTGGAGGAGGAGAGAGGAGGAGGACAGAAGGAGTCCTTTTGGTTAATAAGCTAAAAGTGCTGCAAGCGTGTGTGTGTGTGTGTGTGTGAGAGCCACGGCCATATGCTGCTAGTCAGGTTGAGCGGAGCGGAATGATCACATGACTGTCATGACCACAGAAATGCCACACACACACACACACACACACACACACACACACACACAGGAATGAAACTGGCATGGGGGTGTTTATGTTGACTGTGTCTGTGTGTTCTAGGCGTTCCGGTGGAAGACAAGATTAATATGTTCATCAACAGCTTTGGCTCCATCCAGGAAACCAACATGGTGAGCAGAGTTACTAACGCTAAAACCTCTGTATGCTACCAACATTATCAACATTAGCCTGTATGCTAATAATGCTACCAACATTATCAACATTAGCCTGTATGCTAACAATGCTACCAACATTATCAACATTAGCCTGTATGCTAACAATGCTACCAACATTAGCCTGTATGCTAACAATGCTACCAACATTAGCCTGTATGCTAACAATGCTACCAACATTATCAACATTAGCCTGTATGCTAACAATGCTACCAACATTCCAACATTATCAACATTAGCCTGTATGCTAACAATGCTACCAACATTCCAACATTATCAACATTAGCCTGTATGCTAACAATGCTACCAACATTCCAACATTATCAACATTAGCCTGTATGCTAATAATGCTACCAACATTCCAACATTATCAACATTAGCCTGTATGCTAACAATGCTACCAACATTATCAACATTAGCCTGTATGCTAACAATGCTACCAACATTCCAACATTATCAACATTAGCCTGTATGCTACCAACATTCAACGTTATCAACATTAGCCTGTATGCTAAAAATGCTACCAACATTCCAATGTTATCAACATTAGCCTGTATGCTAACAATGCTACCAACATTCCAACGTTATCAACCTTAGCCTGTATGCTACCACCATTAGACTGATAGGTATCAGTCTGGTGTTTTCTGTAATGACCTTAGTGACCACTGTTTTACAGCCTTTGTTCATAATGGCTGCTCAGTGGAACCACCTGCCCTGATTTGTCATAGACGCTTGCTAAAAAACTTTAACGAGCAAGCCTTCCTTCATGACCTGGCCTCTGTAAAATGGTACAGAATCAGCTTGATCCCCTCTGTCGAAGACGCTTTGACCATATTGTTTTATATTTTCAGAGTTATAAACAGGCTCAGCCCCTGGTTGAACCGTGATCTTGCAGAGTTACTCCACCTCAAGAATCCCATTTGGCAAATCGCTCGGCACACGCATTCTCAGGCTGACTGGCTCTCGTTCAGACAAATTTGAAATAGGTGCACTCAGGCTATCCGGAAGGCCAAAGTTAGTTACTTTAAGGAGCAGTTCTCTCTGTGGGTCTGTTAAAGACCTGGAGAATAAACCCTCCTCCTCACAGCTGCCCATGTTCCTTAATGTTGATGATGTGGTTGTTACTGACAAGAAGCAAATGGCTGAGCTCTCACCACATCATTGTTAGGATTCCTATTTGACTCAGTCATGCTTCCTTGCCCGTCCAACATTTTCTCATCTCCCACCCCTTCTAATGCGACTAGCCCAGATGCTTCTCCCTCTTTTTCCACTGCCCCGCTACAAAGTTTCTCCCTGCAGGCGGTCACTGAGTCTGAGGTGCTAAAGGAGCTCCTGAAACTTGTCCCCAAAAACCATCTGGGTCAGATGGTTTAGACCCTTTCTTCTTTAAGGTTGCTGCCCTTATCATCACCAAGCCTGTCTCTGACCTTTTTAACCTGTCTCTCCTCTCTGGGGAGGTTCCCATTGCTTGGAAGGCAGCCACGGTTCATCCTTTATTTAAAGGGGGAGATCAAGCTGATCCTAACTGCCCTTGAATCTAAGCAATGTTGAGCTGCTAATTTTATTGACTTGGCCAAAGCTTTTGATACGGTAGACCATTCCATTCTTGTGGGCCGGTCAAGGAGTATTGGCATCTCTGAGGGGTCTTTGGCCTGGTTTGCTAACTACCACTCTCAAAGAGTGCAATGTATAAAGTAAAAAAATCTGCTGTCTCAGCCAGTGCTAAGGGTGTACCCCAAGGCTCGATCCTAGGTCCCATGCTCTTCTCAATTTACATCAACAATATAGCTCAGGCAGTAAGAAACACTCTCACCCATTTATATGCATGTGTGATTACTACCTCTGAGGGGTTAAAGTTTGAGGTAGTCACCTCATACAGTACAAGTACTTGGGAGTATCTCTCAGCACATATCAAAGCTGCAGGCTGAAGTTAAATCTAGACTTGGTTTCCTCTATCTTAATCACTCCTCTTTCACCCCAGCTGCCAAACTAACCCTGATTCAGATGACCCATCCCATCCTGTATTCAGACCCCTATTTCCACATTTTGTTACGTTACAGCCTTATTCTAAAATAAATTGTTTTTTCCCCTCATCAATCTACACACAATACCCCATAATGACAAAGCACAGTTTTTCAATTATTTTGCAAATGTATGAACAAAAATTAAATCATATTTAGGTGAGTATTCAGAACCTTCACTCAGTACTTTGTTGAAGCACCTTTGGCAGTGATTACAGCCTCTAGTTTTCTTGGGTATGACGCTACAAGCTTGGCACACCAGTATTTGGGGAGTTTCTCCCATTCTTCTCTGCAGATCCTCTCAAGCTCTGTCATGTTGGACGGGGAGCGTCACTGCACAGCTATTTTCAGGTTTCTCCAGAGATGTTCGATCGGGTTCAGGTCCAGGCTCTGGCTGGGGCACTCAAGGACATTCAGAAACATGGCCCAAAGCCAAGGATCTCTCTGTACTTTGCTCCTTTTATCTTTGCCTTGATCCTGACTAGTCTCCCAGTCCCTGCCGCTGAAAAACATCCCCACAGCATGATGCTGCCACCACCATGCTTCACTGTAGGGATGGTGGCAGGTTTCCTCGCTTGGCATTCAGGCCAAAGAGTTCAATCTTGGTTTCATCAGACCACAGAATCTTGTTTCTCATGGTCTGAGAGTCCTTTAGGTGCCTTTTGTCAAACTCCAAGAAGGCTGTCATATGCTTTTTACAGAGAGGCTTCCCTCTGGCCACTCTACCATAAAGGCCTGATTGGTAGAGGGCTGCAGGGATGGTTGTCCTTCTGGAAGGTTCTCCCATCTCCACAGAGGAACTCTGGAGCTCTGTCAGAGGGACCATCGGGTTCTTGGTCACCTCCCTGCCCAAGGCCCTTCTCCCTGATTGCTCAGTTTGCCTTTCCAAATCATGTCCAATCAATTGAATTGACCACAGGTGGACTCCAATCAAGTTGTAGAAACATCTCAAGGATGATTTATGGAAACAGGATGCACCTGAACTCAATTTCAAGGCTCTTAGCAAAATGTCTCAAATACTTTCTATTTGTAAATAAAGTGTTTTTTTTCCATTTTCCCTTTGTCATTATGGGGTATTGTGTGTAGATTTATGATTTAATTCAACTTGTGCGTTGCTGTACCATGAGCTGATACAAATGGAAGTACACACACAGACTCCAACTAGCTTTTAGCTAGTTGTGCAATATGCGGGCTTGACATCCGTCAAAGCGTCTGGTGGACATGGGGCTTGGATGTGGTGGGCTGAGACAAATATCAATAGCTTCAACAGAAAGATTTGGGGGGGGATAAGTATTATGGCCATCTGGTGGACATGGGGATGTGGTGGGCTGAGACAGATATCTCTAGCTTCAACACACAGATTTGGGGGATAAGTATTATGGTATTTAGATTTCCATGGGGGAGCGAACGCTGACTCTAGGGGTTTAATTGACTGTGTACTAACAAATGATTGATTGTTGCTAGGACTACCGTGTGAACATCTTCCTGCGTCAGCGGTGGAACGACCCGAGGCTGAAGCTCCCGGCGGACTTCAAAGGAGAAGCGTTGACGGTGGACCCCAAGATATTCCAGTGTCTATGGAAACCAGACCTGTTCTTCGCCAACGAGAAACATGCCAACTTCCATGACGTCACGCAAGACAACATCCTATTATTTATCTTCAGGAATGGAGACATTCTCATCAGCATGAGGTCTGTCTCTCTGTCTCTCTGTCTGTCTGTCTGTCTGCTAGTGATGGGAAGTTCGACTCTTTTTACTGACTGAGATCTTATTGACTTGTTCAGTCAAAATAACAAATATTTAGACTAATTTTGTTCATTTGATTCAGTAATGCCCAGAGCATGCAGAACCCCCTACCGACGATGAACTAAAAACTCTTAGTCTTATGCGGGATTATGTCATTTGCGACTGAGACTTGTGTGCTTCCAAAAGTGTGCTTCCAACATTATACGTTTGTGATTGCTAGGCATACAAATACAATTATTTCTTGATTATTTCTAGCTTTGAAACGAGGTCTAGATGTGGCCCCAACCAGACTTGTTTATGAACGACTCCTGGCGGAAAACTTGACTGTCGCGAGGAAGATAAGCACAATATCATTCGTATGGCAGCCGTCCCCCAAACATTTTCGGTTTCGAGTGTTGAGCAGAGGCATGTGTATGTTTTGGTTCTACAAAGCTGTGTCCATTGATAACATTCAATAATCAATTAATTGCTCTAACTCTTACACTAGGTTAACAATTCAGAACATGTATTTTTCTTTTCTATGCATGATCTCATTTTCTGTACGCACATGATAGACAGTTAGTGGTTGGAGCAATGAAGGACTAAAATGACTGAGTGACTTGGAAAAACGAATCATGACTCTAAAGTCAGTAAAAATAGTCATTTAAAAAGAACGAATAGTTTGTGAACTGCACATCACTACCGCCTGCTTGCCTGCCTTCCTGTCTGACTGTCTGCCTGCTAGCCTGCCTGGCTGCCTTTCTGCCTGTCTGTCTGCCAGCCTGCCTGCCTCCCTTCCTGTCTGACTGTCTGCCTGCTAGCCTGCCTGGCTGCCTTTCTGCCTGTCTGTCTGCCAGGGTAGGTGCCTATGTGTGCCCAGTGACTGACTGTTGTGTGTTCAGGTTGTCAGTGACTGTCTGTTGTGTGTTCAGGTTGTCAGTGACTGTCTGTTGTGTGTTCAGGTTGTCAGTGACTGTCTGTTGTGTGTTCAGGTTGTCAGTGACTGTCTGTTGAGTGTTCAAGTTGTCAGTGACTGTCTGTTGTGTGTTCAGGTTGTCAGTGACTCTGTCCTGCCCTCTGGACCTCACTCTGTTCCCCATGGACACACAGCTGTGCAAGATGCAACTGGAGAGCTGTACGTAGAACCTTTCTCTAACACACTCACACACACACACACATATACACAGAGACACACACAATATTCATATACACTGAGTGTACAAAACATTAAGAACACCTGCTGTTTCCATAACATAGACTGACCAGGTGAATCCAGGTGAAAGCTATGATCCCTTATTGATATCACCTTAAATCCACTTTAATCAGTGTAGATGAAGGGGAGGAGACAGGTTAAAGAAGGATTTTTAAGCCTTGAGACAATTGAGACATGGATTGTGTTTGTGCCATTTAGAGCGTGAAGGGGCAAGAAAAAATATTTAAGTGCCTTTGAATGGAGTATGGTAGTAGGTGCCAGGCGCACCGGTTTGTGGCAAGAACTGCAACGGTGCTGGGTTTTTCACGATCAACAGTTTCCTGTGTGTAGCAAGAATGGTCCACCACCCAAAGTTGGGAATCATTGGGTATCATTAATGGACAGCCATATTCAAACCTTGTTTCTGAGTTAAGTATTCAACCCCTTTGTTATGCCAAGCCTAAATCATTTCAGGAGTAAAACATTTTTAACAAGTCACGTAATAGGTGTTATGGACTCACTCTGTGTGCAATAATCGTGTTTAACATGCCTTCTGAATGACTACCTCATCTCTGTACCCCACACATACAATTATCTGTAAGGTCCCTCAGTGGAGCATTGAATTTCAAACACAGATTCAACCACAAAGACCATGGGGGTTTTCCAATGCCTTGCAAAGAAGGGCACCTATTGGTAGATGAGTAAAATAAAAAAGAAAACATTGAATATTCCTTTGAGCAAGGTGAAGTTATTGATTACACTTTGGATGGTGTATCAATACACCAAGTCACTACAAAGGTGCAGGTGTCCTTCCGAACTTAGTTGCCGGAGAGGAAGGAAACTGCTCAGGGATTTCAACATGAGGCTAATGGTGACTTTAAAACTGTTATAGAGTTTAATGGTTGTGATAGGCTGAATGGATCAACAACTTTGTAGTTCCTCCACAATACTAACCTAAATGACACAGTGAAAAGAAGGAAGCCTGTAAATAATGAAAATCATCCATAACATGCATCCTGTTTGCAATACAGTGCCTTGCAAAAGTATTCACCCCCTTGGCATTTTTCCTATTTTGTTGCATTACAACCTGGAATTTAAATGGATTTTTAATTGGATTTCATGTAATGGACATACACAAAATAGTCCAAATTGGTGAAGTGAAATGAAAAAAATAACTTGTTTCAAACAATTAAAAAAAACAGAAAAGTGGTGTGTGCCTCTGCTTTGAATCTCCTAAATAAGGTCTGGTGCAACCAATTACCTTCAGAAGTCACATAATTAGTTACATTGCACACAGGTGGACTTTCTTTAAGTGTCACATGATCTGTCGCATGATCCCAGTACATATACACACGTGTTCTGAATGGCCCCAGAGTCTGCAAGTTTAAAAACTTGAAAGAATATGGCACCACAACAAACCTGCCAAGAGAGGGCCGCCCACCAAAACTCACGGACCAGGCAAGGAGGGCATTAATCAGAGAGGCAACAAAGAGACCAAAGATGACCCTGAAGGAGCTGCAAAGCTCCAAGGCGGATATTTGAGTATCTGTCCATAGGACCACTTTAAGCCATACACTCCACAGAGCTGGGCTTTACGGAAGAGTGGCCAGAAAAAAGCCATTGCTTAAAGAAAAAAATAAGCAAACACATTTGGTGTTCGCCAAAAGGCATGTGGGAGACTCCCCAAACATATGGAAGAAGGTAATCTGGTTAGATGAGACTAGAATTGAGCTTATTTGCCATCAAGGAAAACGTTACGTCTGGCGCAAACCCAACACCTCATCACCCCGAGAACACCATCCCATGGTGGTGGCAGCATCATGCTATGGGGATGTTTTTTATTGGCAGGGACTGGGAAACTGGTCAGAATTGAACGAATGATGGATGGCGCTAAATACAGGTAAATTCTTTAGGGAAACTTGTTTCAGTCTTCAAGAGATTTGAGACTGGGACAGAGGTTCACCTTCCAGCAGGACAATGACCCTAAACATACTGCTAAAGCAACACTCAAGTGGTTTAAGGGGAAACATTTAAATGTCTTGGAATGGCCTAGTCAAAGCCCAGACCTCAATCCAATTGAGAATCTGTGGTATGACTTAAAGATTGCTGTAAACCAGCAGAACCCATCCAACATGAAGGAGCTGGAAAAGTTTTGCCTTGAAGAATGGGCAAAAACCCCAGTGGCTAGATGTGCCAAGCGTATAGAGACTTGCAGCTGTAATTGTTGCAAAAGGTGGCTCTGCAAATTATTGACTTTGGGGGTGAATAGTTATGCACGCTCAAGTTTTTTTTGTCTTATTTCTTGTTTGTTTCACGATAAAAATACACTGCTCAAAAAAATAAAGGGAACACTTAAACAACACAATGTAACTCCAAGTCAATCACACTTCTGTGAAATCAAACTGTCCACTTAGGAAGCAACACTGATTGACAATACATTTCACATGCTGTTGTGCAAATGGAATAGACAACAGGTGGAAATTATAGGCAATTAGCAAGACACCCCCAATAAAGGAGTGGTTCTGAAGGTGGTGACCACAGACCACTTCTCAGTTCCTATGCTTCCTGGCTGATGTTTTGGTCACTTTTGAATGCTGGCGGTGCTTTCACTCTAGTGGTAGCATGAGACGGAGTCTACAACCCACACAAGTGGCTCAGGTAGTGCAGCTCATCCAGGATGGCACATCAATGCGAGCTGTGGCAAGAAGGTTTGCTGTGTCTGTCAGCGTAGTGTCCAGAGCATGGAGGCGCTACCAGGAGACAGGCCAGTACATCAGGAGACGTGGAGGAGGCCGTAGAAGGGCAACAACCCAGCAGCAGGACCACTACCTCCGCCTTTGTGCAAGGAGGAGCACTGCCAGAGCCCTGCAAAATGACCTCCAGCAGGTCACAAATGTGCATGTGTCTGCTCAAACGGTCAGAAACAGACTCCATGAGGGTGGTATGAGGGCCCAACGTCCACAGGTGGGGGTTGTGCTTACAGCCCAACACCGTGCAGGACGTTTGGCATTTGCCAGAGAACACCAAGATTGGCAAATTCGCCACTGGTGCCCTGTGCTCTTCACAGATGAAAGCAGGTTCACACTGAGCACGTGACAGACGTGACAGAGTCTGGAGAGTCCGTGGAGAACGTTCTGCTGCCTGCAACATCCTCCAGCATGACCGGTTTGGCGGTGGGTCAGTCATGGTGTGGGGTGGCATTTCTTTGGGGGGCCGCACAGCCCTCCATGTGCTGGCCAGAGGTAGCCTGACTGCCATTAGGTACCGAGATGAGATCCTCAGACCCCTTGTGAGACCATATGCTGGTGCGGTTGGCCCTGGGTTCCTCCTAATGCAAGACAATGCTAGACCTCATGTGGCTGGAGTGTGTCAGCAGTTCCTGCAAGAGGAAGGCATTGATGCTAAGGACTGGCCCGCCCGTTCCCCAGACCTGAATCCAATTGAGCACATCTGGGACATCATGTCTCGCTCCATCCACCAACGCCACGCGTTGCACCACAGACTGTCCAGGAGTTGGCGGATGCTTTAGTCCAGGTCTGGGAGGAGATCCCTCAGGAGACCATCCGCCACCTCATCAGGAGCATGCCCAGGCGTTGTAGGGAGGTCATTCAGGCACGTGGAGGCCACACACACTACTGAGCCTCATTTTGACTTGTTTTAAGGACATTACATCAAAGTTGGATCAGGCTGTAGTGTGGTTTTCCACTTTAATTTTGAGTATGACTCCAAATCCAGACCTCCATGGGTTGATACATTTGATTTCCATTGATAATTTTTGTGTGATTTTGTTGTCAGCACATTCAACTATGTAAAGAAAAAGGTATTTAATAAGATTATTTCATTCATTCAGATCTATGATGTGTTATTTTAGTGTTCCCTTTATTTTTTTGAGCAGTGTATATTTTGCATCTTCAAAGTGTTGTGTCAATCAAATGATACAAACTCCCCAAAAAGTACAGTGAAGGAAAAAAGTATTTGATCCCCTGCTGATTTTGTACGTTTGCCCACTGACAAAGAAATAATCAGTCTATAATTTTAATGGTAGGTGTATTTGAACAGTGAGAGACAAAATAACAACAAAAAAATCCATAAAATCACATGTGAAAATTGTATTAATTGATTTGCATTTTAATGAGGTAAATAAGAATTTGACCCCTCTGCAAAACATGACTTAGTACTTGGTGGCAAAACCCTTGTTGGCAATCACATGGATGCTGCCATGATTACGGATAACCACGAATGAATAACGATGAGTGAGAAAAGTTAGACGTACAAATATCATACCCCAAGACATGCTAATCTCTCACCATTGTTACCCAGGGAAATATAAAGTTTTATTACATACAACCGGGAGGAACTATTGGATATAAGAGCAACGTCAACTTACCAACATTACGACCAGGAATACGACTTTCCCGAAGCGGATTCTCTGTTTGGTCCACCAACTAGGACAATAGACTGGATCCCAGCCGGCGACTCAAAACAACGGCGGCGCAGGAGAAGGGGGAAACGCAGCGGTCTTCTGGTGAAGCTACGTAGACGGGCGCATCGTGCACCTCTCCCGAGTATTCTAATTGCCAATGTCCAGTCTCTGGACAACAAAGTGGACAAAATCAGAGCGAGGGTTGGCTTCCAGAGAGACATCCGAGACTGCAACGTTCTTTGCTTCACGGAAACATTGCTCACTCAGGACACATTTTCAGAGTCGGCACAGCCAGCTGGTTTCTCCACGCATCATGCCAACAGAAACAAACATCTATCTGGTAAGAAGAAGGGCGGGGGTGTGTTTCTTATGATTAACGAGACGTGGTGTGATCATAACAACATACAGGAACTCAAGTCCTTTTGTTCACCTGACATAGAATTCCTTACAATCAAATGCCGACCGCATTATCTACAAAGAGAATTCTCCTCGATTATAATCCCAGCCGTGTACATCCCCCCCTCAAGCTGACACATCGACGGCACTGAAAGAAATTCATTGGACTCTATGTAAATTGGAAACCACATATCCTGAGGCTGCATTTATTGTGGCTGGGGATTTTAATAACAGTAATTTGGAAACAAGGCTCGCCAAATTTTATCAGCATATCGAATGTGCCACCCGGCCTGGTCAAATCATTGTTATTCTAACTTCCAAAGTCAAAGTCACCATTATTAGTTAGTTGTACAACCGAATGCCTTCAACTGAAATGTGTCTTCCGCATTTAATCCAACCCCTCTGAATCAGAAACCTAGAGAGGAACCAGGCTGTGAGGGGTGGCCAGTCCTCTTCTGGCTGTGCCGGGTGCAGATTATAACAGAACATGGACAAGATTTTAAAATGTTCATAAAACAGGCAGAACAGTTGAAACTGGAGAAGCAGCACGGCCAGGTGGACTCGGGACATCAAGGAGTCATCAGGCCAGGTAGGCCTTGAGGAATGGTCCTAATGCTCAGGTCCTCCGAGAGAGAATAAAAAGAAAAAAAAAAGAAAGTGAGAGAGATAATTAGAGAGAGCATACTTAAATTCACACAGGACACCAGATAAGAGAAGAAATACTCCAGATATAACAGACGGACCCTAACCCCCCGACACATAAACTACTGCAGCATAAATACTGGGGGCTGAGACAGGAGGGGTCGGGTGACACTGTGGCCCCGTCGGACGATACCCCCGGACAGAGCCAAACAGGCAGGATATAACCCCACCCACTCTGCCGAAGCACAGCCCCCACACCACTAGAGGGATATCTTCAACCACCAACTTACCATCCTTAGACAAGGCCGAGTATAGCCCACAAGATCTCCGCCACGGCACCAGTAAGCCAGTGACTCAGCCCCTGTAATAGGGTTAGAGGCAGAGAATCCCAGTGGAGGGGAACCAGCCAGGCAAAGACAGCAAGGGTGGTTCGTTGCTCCAGTGCCTTTCCGTTCACCTTCACACTCCTGGGCCAGACTACACTCAGTCATAGGACCTACTGAAGAGATGAGTCTTCAATAAAGACTTAAAGGTTGAGACCGAGTCTGCGTCTCTCACATGGATAGGCAGACTATTCCATAAAAATTGAGCTCTATAGGAAAAAGCCCTGCCTCCAGCTGTTTGCTTAGAAATTCTAGGGACAGTAAGGAGGCCTGCGTCTTGTGACCGTAGCGTACGTGTAGGTATGTACGGCAGGACCAAATCGGAAATATAGGTAGGAGCAAGCCCATGTAATGCTTTGTAGGTTAGCAGTAAAACATTGAAATCTGCCCTTGCCTTAACAGGAAGCCAGTGTAGAGAGGCTAGTACTGGTGTAATATGATCACATTTTGGGGTTCTAGTCAAGATTCTAGCAGCCGTGTTTAGCACTAACTGAAGTTTATTTACTGCTTTATCCGGGTAGCCGGAAAGTTTAAGCATTGCAGTAGTCTAACCTAGAAGTTACAAACACATGGATTAACTTTTCTGCATCATTTTTGGACAAAGTTTCTGATTTTTACAACGTTACGTAGATGGAAAAAAGCTGTCCTTGAAACAGTCTTGATATGTTCGTCAAAAGAGAGATCAGGGTCCAGAGTAACGCCGAGGTCCTTCAGTTCTATTCGAGACGACTGTACAACCATCAAGATTAATTGTCAGATTCAACAGAAGATCTCTTTGTTTCTTGGGACCTAGAACTAGCATCTCTGTTTTGTCAGAGTTTAAAAGTAGAACATTTTCCGCCATCCACTTCCTTATGTCTGAAACACAGGCTTCCAGGGAGAGCAATTTTGGGGCTTCACCATGTTTCATCAAAATGTACAGCTGTGTGTCATCCGCATAGCAGTGAAAGTTAACATTATGTTTCCGAATGACATCACCAAGTGGTAAAATATGTAGTGAAAACAATAGTGGTCCCAAAACAGAGCCTTGAGGAACACCGAAATTTACAGTTGATTTGTCAGAGGACAAACCATCCACAGAGACAAACTGATATCTTTCCGACAGATAAGATCTAAACCAGGCCAGAACTTATCCATGTAGACCAATTTGGGTTTCCAATCTCTCCAAAAGAATGTGGTGATCGATGGTATCAAAAGCAGCACTAAGGTCTAGGAGCACGAGGACAGTTGCAGAGCCTCGGTCTGACGCCATTAACCTCTCAGGGATTGCTGGGGCGCTAGCGCCCCAATCCCGACACTACCAGGTGAAATACAAGGCGCCAAATTCAAAATCCAAAAGTTGAATTATTAAACATCCACCAATATACAAGTGTTCCATACTCATCAAAAGCTCTGTTTCTTGGCAATATCACAGCGTTGTCAGATTTCAAAAAGGCTTTACGGCGAAAGCAGCACATTTGATTGTTTGAGGGTAGCACCTCACATATTTTTCCCATAGCCATGAATCCATTAGCCATCATGGCACACACATAACACATTTCACAGCGAAAACAAATCAATTACCTGTTGAAGAACTTCTGAGGTCATCCTAAGTGTCCAACGAAGACAATCCATGGTTCTTTTGTTAGAAAAAGTCATGTATTTTATCCATAAATGTCCATTTGGTTCGCGCGTTATAATCAGAAACGACAGCCTCCACTCCTCCATTGAAACGTGACGAGAACTCGTTCATCTTATGCCTATAAACTTGTCGAAGAACAATCAAACATATAGTTTTAAATGTATCCTTAGGAACACTTTTACGTATATTTACTATTATAAATCAACCGGAATATAAACTGATCGATAAAGACGGTAAAAAAGACACTGCGCGCCTTGTCGGGAGCGCGCACTGGGTACTGTTGACATAAAAAGTACACTTCCTGGTTTGCTCTTATTCTCTGGTCTAAAGCATCCAAATTGAAAATTTACACTGTCTCGAGACTGTTGACATCTAAAGGAAGCGATGGGTACTGCATTCATATGCCCTTATATGGTAATTTTCATGAGGGAGGGGTTCCAAATGAGCAATGTGTCAAAATCACTTTTTCCAGGACAGAAATTCCTCGGGGTTTCGCCTGCCATATGCGTTCTGTTTCACTCACAGACAAATGGTTAACACTTTTGGAAAATTCAGAGTGTTTCCTATCCAATGGTACTAAATATGTGCATATCCTATTTTCTGGGCCTGAATGGGAGGCATTTTACTTTGGGCACACCAGGCTCTCCAAAACCGACCCCTCAGCTGCCACTCCCTAACAAGTTAAAAGGTAATTTACCACCTTCACAAGTGCAGTCTCAGTGCTATGATGGGGTCTAAAACCAGACTGAAACGTTTCGTATACATTGTTTGTCTTCAGGAAGGCAGTGAGTTGCTGCGCAACAGCTTTTTCTAAAATTTTTGAGAGGAATGGAAGATTCGATATAGGCCGATTCGTTTTTTATATTTTCTGGGTCAAGGTTTGGCTTTTTCAAGAGAGGCTTTATTACTGCCACTTTTAGTGAGTTTGGTACACATCCGGTGGATAGAGAGCTGTTTATTATGTTCAACATAGGAGGGCCAAGCACAGGAAGCAGCTCTTTCAGTAGTTTAGTTGGAATAGGGTCCAGTATGCAGCTTGAAGGTTTAGAGGCCATGATTATTTTCATCAATGTGTCAAGAGATATGGTACTAAAAACCTTGAGTGTCTCTCTTGATTTTATGTCCTGGCAAAGTTGTGTGGACTCAGGACAAATGAGCTTTGGAGGAATACGCAGATTTAAAGAGGAGTCCGTAATTTGCTTTCTAATGATCATGATCTTTTCCTCAAAGAAGTTCATGAATGTATCACTGCTAAAGTGAAAGCGATCCTCTCTTGGGGAATGCTGCTTTTTAATTAGCTTCGCGACAGTATCAAAAAGAAATTTGGGATTATTCTTATTTTCCTCAATTACCTTGGAAAAATAGGATGATCGAGCAGCAGTAGGGCTCTTCGATACTGCACGGTACTGTCTTTCCAAGCTAGTCGGAAGACTTCCAGTTTGGTGTGGCGTAATTTCCGTTCCAATTTTCTGGAAGCTTGCTTCAGAGCTTGGGTATTTTCTGTATACCAGGGAGCTAGTTTTTTATGGCAAATGTTTTTTGTTTTTAGGGGTGCGACTGCATCTAGGGTATTGCGCAAGGTTACATTGAGTTCCTCCGTTAGGTGGTTAACAGATTTTTGTACTCTGACATCCTTGGGTAGGTGGAAGGATTCTGGAAAGGCATCTAGGAATCTTTGGGTTGTCTGAGAATTTATAGCACAACTTTTGATGATCCTTGGTTGGGGTCTGAGCAGATTATTTGTTGCGATTTCAAACGTACTAAAATGGTGGTTCGATAGTCCAGGATTATGAGGAAAAACATTAAGATCCACAACATTTATTCCACGGGACAAAACTAGGTCCAGAGTATGACTGTGGCAGTGAGTAGGTCCAGAGAAAACCGACAGAGTCGATGATGGCTCCAAAAGCCTTTTGGAGTGGGTCTGTGGATTTTTCCATGGGAATATTAAAGTCACCAAAAATTTGAATATTGTTTGCCATGACTAAAAGGTCCGATAGGAATTCAGGGAACTCAGTGAGGAACATTGTATGTGGCCCAGGAGGCCTGTAAACAGTAGCTATAAAAAGTGATTGAGTAGGCTGCATAGATTTCATGACTAGAAGCTCAAAAGATGAAAACGTCGTTTGTTTTGTTTTTGTAAATCGAAATTTGCTATCGTAAATGTTAGCAACACCTCCTCCTTTGCGGGATGCGCGGGGGATATGGTCACTAGTGTAACCAGGAGGTGAGGCCTCATTTAACACAATAAATTCATCAGGCTTAAGCCATGTTTCAGTCAGGCCAATCACATCATGATTATGATCAGTGATTAGTTCATTGACTAGAACTGCCTTGGAAGTGAGGGATCTAACATTAAGTAGCCCCATTTTGAGATGTGAGGTATCACAATCTCTTTCAATAATGGCAGCAATGGAGGAGGTCTTTATTCTAGTGAGATTGTTAAGGCAAACACCGCCATGTTTAGTTTGCCCAACCTAGGTCGAGGCACAGACACGGTCTCAATGGGGATAGCTGAGCTGACTACACTGACTGCTAGTGGCAGACTCCACTAAGCTGGCAGGCTGGCTAACAGATCACGTCTAGGTTGGGCAGATCACGTCTAGGTTGGGCAGATCACGTCTAGGGTGGGCAGATCACGTCTAGGGTGGGCAGATCACGTCTAGGTTGGGCAGATCACGTCTAGGGTGGGCAGATCACGTCTAGGTTGGGCAGATCAAGTCTAGGGTGGGCAGATCACGTCTAGGTTGGGCAGATCAAGTCTAGGGTGGGCAGAACACGTCTAGGTCTTCCTTTGTAATCCGTAATGGACTGTAGCTCATGCGACATGCAGCGTAGCCTGTGAAATAGGAGGCCACGTTACTTCAATACTGTCCTTTAGCTCGTTTGATGACTCTGCAGAGGTCGTAGCGGGACTTCTTGTACTGGTTCCTGTCCTCAGCCGTAGCCTCAGGGTTGTGTGTGGTAGTCCTGTCCTTTAGTTTAGTGCCAACCTCAGTGTCAATCCAGCAGCGAACCTTCAGTGTTGGGACAACGTCGCTGATGCATTTCCTTATGAAGCCGGTGACGGAGGTGGTTAGCTCGTTGGTGTTATCGGTGGAGTCTCTGAACATATTCTAATCAGCGCTGGCAAAGCAGTCCTGTAGCATAATCTCTGATTCTGATGATCATTTCTCAATGGATCGAGTCACCGGGTACTTCCTGTTTGAGCTTCTGCAACTGACAACTGAGAACAAGAATCTAAAACAGCATTATTACCATCGTTGCTGAGTGACTGGTGGACAGCAGTAAGGTGATCACCATCTGGTAGGCTTTCCACTGCTGAGTGACTGGTGGACAGCAGTAAGGTGAGAACCATCTGGTAGGCTTTCCACTGCTGAGTGACTGGTGGACAGCAGTAAGGTGAGCACCATCTGGTAGGCTTTCCACTGCTGAGTGACTGGTGGACAGCAGTAAGGTGAGCACCATCTGGTAGGCTTTCCACTGCTGAGTGACTGGTGGACAGCAGTAAGGTGAGCACCATCTGGTAGGCTTTCCACTAGTTACCACAAACAGAAAGTCAGAATATTTTGTAAAAATTTATGAAAACAAAAATGATCTTTCTCGTGTTCATTTAGGGTTAGGCATAAGGTTAGCCATGTGGTTAAGGTTAGGATTAAGGTTAGGGTTAGGTTTAAAATCACATTTTAAGAAGATCAATTGTAGAAATAGGTGGGCTTTAAGACTTTGTTGCTGTGTTAACTAGTGACGACCGGTATGTCAGTAACCAGGAATGTGATAGACTGAACTGCAGTGATTCTTAGCAGTCACAGAACCACATCTGATTTGTGAATTCACATAATTGTATGATTTTTATTTACGTTTAAACGTTAAGAGAAATTGTACATTTCTCCCATCCCTATTGGATAGCCATGGGGAGTATCTTGTCCAAAAGACATGTTTCAGAAAAGCAGTTACAAGCAAATCCTTGATCCGAGGTCATCCATGTCCTTGGCCAATGGAATGCAGGGAAGAGGTGGCCGGTTTTCCCTTGTCATTAATCTCACCAGGACTCTCCTGCCTCTGTGACGCCAGCGTTTCCTCTTGGATCGCCTGACAACTGGGTCGGAATTAAAGAAAGAGCCCAGGGCAGATAAGTCGAAGTTGAATCTGGAATTGGGGAGAGTAACGGACAATCTGACTTCAAAAGTTCTTGTCTGTTATAATAAATGATAGCGAATACATTTAGGGAAAATAAAGATAACTGTCAAAAAAATCACAAATAGCTAAGCTCCCAAACCACAGCCATCCAGTACAGCGCCATCTCTCTTCTCTCTGGTGTGTCTTTGTTGTAGGGGTGTGGCCTAATGTTATGGGTAATTCATTATGGTATGCAAAATATGGATGTATCTATATTCTACCGTAAACGGGGCACCACCTATCATTTAAGTTAATAACTTGTTTAGCAAGGAGGGATAAACTGTACGTGTCACAATTATAATCTGAAGGATCTGTAGAGTTCTTTTAATGACAAGTCAGATATTATTTTATAACACAAAGAAGATTTATTATAAAAACAAGGTAACAATTTCAATCTCTGGTTGGATTACCAAACGTTCTTCCAGGGAGAAAAATGGAGAAGGTTCAAACCGTTCCGGGGTGTTGTGTTCAGTTCTGGGGTGGTGTGTTCAGTTCCGGGGTGGTGTATTCAGTTCTGGGGTGGTGTGTTCAGTTCCCGGGTGGTGTGTTCAGTTCCGGGGTGGTGTGTTCAGTTCCCGGGTGGTGTGTTCAGTTCCCGGTGGTGTGTTCAGTTCCCGGGTGGCGTGTTCAGTTCCCGGGTGGCGTATTCAGTTCCGGGGTGGTGTATTCATCCAACTGAGATCAAAGTGAGAGCAGAGGACAATAGTTCAAATTCCAATATTGGTGTTTGGCCTCCAGTCATTGAGATCGGGGATGATCAATAAGCAAGAGCGTTGTCCAGTTACCAACTATGCTAACGTCTGAGCAGCAGAAGGATTTCGGTCGGCCTTGGCAATTATTTGTGCCACGCTTTTATAGTTCAGTTGGAATGGACAATGAGGGTGGGGCTAGGTGCTGAGTCTCCCTGCCTGATTGGCTGAAACATTCCATGGTCTCTCTTAGCAGGAGGTCACGCAGCCCCAGGAGGAGAGTCTCTTTCCTTAGGGAATTGAATATTGTTCCGTTATTGATGGATACATCCTTTGTACAACCGGGAAAGATGGGTCACTGTTCAGGGCATAATGTTCCCTGCAAAATGATCCAAAACATGACATGTTCTCCTTGAAATACAGAGAAGTGATTCACAACGGGAGAATGCACAATATAATTTCAAATGTCTACAGCACACAATGATCATAGCATGCACCAGTGCACTTCTTGCCTCACAGCCTTATGTAATGATTTCTCCCAAACAGCAGGGTTTTTGGTGTCCTTGGAGCAGGGCGAGCCATTTGGCGGGCCCCTGCTGTTACGGTGCCATCCTGTCCTGGATAGAATGTTTGAAGTGGATGTTTCAGCTGTTTAATCCCAGTAATAACATGACTCCATCCCAGTAATAACATGACTCCATGCCAGTAATAACATGACTCCATGCCAGTAATAACATGACTCCATCCCAGTAATAACATGACTCCATCCCAGTAATAACATGACTCCATGCCAGTAATAACATGACTCCATGCCAGTAATAACATGACTCCATCCCAGTCATAACATGACTCCATCCCAGTAATAACATGACTCCATCCCAGTAATAACATGACTCCATCCCAGTAATAACATGACTCCATCCCAGTCATAACATGACTCCATGCCAGTAATAACATGACTCCATGCCAGTAATAACATAACTCCATGCCAGTAATAACATGACTCCATGCCAGTAATAACATGACTCCATGCCAGTAATAACATGACTCCATGCCAGTAATAACATGACTCCATGCCAGTAATAACATGACTCCATGCCAGTAATAACATGACTCCATGCCAGTAATAACATGACTCCATGCCAGTAATAACATGACTCCATCCCAGTAATAACATGACTCCATCCCAGTAATAACATGACTCCATCCCAGTAATAACATGACTCCATCCCAGTAATAACATGACTCCATGCCAGTAATAACATGACTCCATGCCAGTAATAACATGACTCCATGCCAGTAATAACATGACTCCATGCCAGTAATAACATGACTCCATGCCAGTAATAACATGACTCCATGCCAGTAATAACATGACTCCATGCCAGTAATAACATGACTCCATGCCAGTAATAACATGACTCCATCCCAGTAATAACATGACTCCATGCCAGTAATAACATGACTCCATGCCAGTAATAACATGACTCCATGCCAGTAATAACATGACTCCATGCCAGTAATAACATGACTCCATGCCAGTAATAACATGACTCCACCGGGGGGGTCCGTATGACTGTTCACCGGTGAACAGGTCAGGCAGAACAGTTGAAACTGGAGCAGCAGCACAACCAGGTGGACTGGAGACAGTCAAGACTCATCAGGTCAGGTGGTCCAGGGGCATGGTCCCAGGGCTCATGTCCTCTGGGCAGGGAAAGGGGATAGAGAGAATTAAAGGTAGCAAACTTAATTTCACACAGGACACCAGATAAGACAGTGTCCCACTGACCCTAGCCGCCAAGCACATAGACTATTGCAGCATAGATACTGGAGGCTGAGACGGGGGGAGGACGACGACCCTGTGGCCCCGTCCGACGATACCCCCAGACAGGGCCAACCAGGCAGGATATAACCCCACCCACTTTACCAACCGATCACCAACGTACTACCTTGAGACAAGGCTGAGTATATCCCACTAAGATCTCCTCCACCGCACGAGCCCATGGGGGCGCAAGACTGGACAGGAAGATCACGTCAAGTTGAGCGCAACAAAGCCTGACACAATGTGACGCACCCCTCCGAGGGGCGGCATGGAAGAGCACTAGTAAGCCAGTGACTCAGCCCCCGTAATGGGGTCAGAGTCAGAGAATTGCAGTGGAGAGAGGGGAGCCGACCAGGCAGAGATTACAAGGGCGGTTCGTCCTTCCAGTGCATTGCCGTTCACCTTCGCACCCCTGTGCCAGACTGCACTCATAGGACCTACTGAAGAGATGATTCTTCAGTAAAGACTTAAAGGTCAAGACCGAGTCTACGTCTCTCACATGGATAGGCAGACCATTCTATAAAAGCCATGCCTCCAGCTGTTTGCTTAGAAATTCTAGGGATAGTAAGGAGGCCTGCATTTTGTGACCGTAGCGTACGTGTAGGTACAGTGAGGGGAAAAAGTATTTGATCCCTTGCTGATTTTGTGTGTTTGCCCACTGACAAAGAAATTATCAGTCTATAATTTTAATGGTAGGTTTATTTGAACAGTGAGAGACAGAATAACAAAAAAAAAATCTAGAAAAACCCATGTGAAAAATGTTAGAAATTGATTTGCATTTTAATGAGGGAAATAAGTATTTGAGCCCTCTGCAAAACATGACTTAGTACTTGGTGGCAATTCCAAGCACCGAGGTCCGATGTTTCTTGTAGTTGTCCACCAGGTTTGCACACATCTCAGGAGGGAAATGTGTCTCGTCTACATAGCAGTGAAAGTTGACATTGTGTTTCTGAATGACATCACCAAGAGGCAGAATATATAGTGAAAACAATAGTGGTCCTAAAACAGAACCTTAAGGAACACCGAAACTTACAATTGATTTGTCAGATGACAAACCATCCGCAGAGACGAACTGTAATCTTCCCGATGGATACGATCTAAACCAGACAAGAACTTGTTCCTGTAGATCAGTTAGGGTTAGGGTTAGGCTAACCCTAACCAGACAAGAAGGTTAGGGTAACCCTAACCCTAACCAGACAAGAAGGTTAGGGTAACCCTAACCCTAACCAGACAAGAAGGTTAGGGTAACCCTAAACATAACCAGACAAGAAGGTTAGGGTAACCCTAACCCTAACCAGACAAGAAGGTTAGGGTAACCCTAACCCTAACCAGACAAGAAGGTTAGGGTAACCCTAACCCTAACCAGACAAGAACCTGTTCCTGTAGATCAATTAGGACTTGGTGATCAGTGGTGTCAAAAGCAGCACTACGGTCAGATACAGAGCCTTGGTCTGAAGCCATTAAAAGGTCATTTACCACCTTCACGAGTCTCAGGACTATGATGGGGTCTAAAACTAGACTGAAGCGTTTCCTATACATTGTGTGTCTTCAGGAAGGCAGTAAGTTGCTGCACAACATTTTTTACATTTTTCAGGTCAAGGTTTGTCTTTTTCAAGAGAAGCTTTATTACTGCCACTTTTAGTGAGTTTGGTACACATCTGGAGGATAGGGATCCATGTATTATGTTCAGCTTAGGAGGGCCAAGCACAGGAAGGAACTCTTTCTGTAGTTTAGTTGGATCCAGTATGCAGCTGGAAGGTTTAGAGACCATGACTATTTCTGCAGTTTAGTTGGATCCAGTATGCAGCTGGAAGGTTTAGAGGCCATGACTATTTCTGTAGTTTATTTGGATCCAGTATGCAGCTGGAAGGTTTAGAGACCATGACTATTTCTGTAGTTTAGTTGGATCCAGTATGCTGCTGGAAGGTTTAGAGGCCATGACTATTTCTGTAGTTTATTTGGATCCAGTATGCAGCTGGAAGGTTTAGAGACCATTACTATTTCTGTAGTTTAGTTGGATCCAGTATGCAGCTGGAAGGTTTAGAGGCCATGACTATTTCTGTAGTTTAGTTGGATCCAGTATGCAGCTGGAAGGTTTAGAGACCATGACTATTTCTGTAGTTGAGTTGGATCCAGTATGCAGCTGGAAGGTTTAGAGGCCATGACTATTTCTGTAGTTTAGTTGGATCCAGTATGCAGCTGGAAGGTTAAGAGACCATGACTATTTCTGTAGTTTAGTTGGATCCAGTATGCAGCTGGAAGGTTTAGAGACCATTACTATTTCTGTAGTTTAGTTGGATCCAGTATGCAGCTGGAAGGTTTAGAGGCCATGACTATTTCTGTAGTTTATTTGGATCCAGTATGCAGCTGGAAGGTTTAGAGACCATTACTATTTCTGTAGTTTAGTTGGATCCAGTATGCAGCTGGAAGGTTTAGAGGCCATGACTATTTCTGTAGTTTAGTTGGATCCAGTATGCAGCTGGAAGGTTAAGAGACCATGGCTATTTCTGTAGTTTAGTTGGATCCAGTATGCAGCTGGAAGGTTTAGAGGCCATGACTATTTATTTGTAGTTTATTTGGATCCAGTATGCAGCTGGAAGGTTAAGAGACCATGGCTATTTCTGTAGTTTAGTTGGATCCAGTATGCAGCTGGAAGGTTAAGAGACCATGGCTATTTCTGTAGTTTAGTTGGATCCAGTATGCAGCTGGAAGGTTAAGAGACCATTACTATTTCTGTAGTTTAGTTGGATCCAGTATGCAGCTGGAAGGTTTAGAGGCCATGACTATTTCTGTAGTTTAGTTGGATCCAGTATGCAGCTGGAAGGTTTAGAGACTATTACTATTTCTGTAGTTTAGTTGGATCCAGTATGCAGCTGGAAGGTTTAGAGGCCATTACTATTTCTGTAGTTTATTTGGATCCAGTATGCAGCTGGAAGGTTAAGAGACCATGGCTATTTCTGTAGTTTAGTTGGATCCAGTATGCAGCTGGAAGGTTTAGAGACCATGACTATTTCTGTAGTTTAGTTGGATCCAGTATGCAGCTGGAAGGTTTAGAGGCCATGACTATTTCTGTAGTTTAGTTGGATCCAGTATGCAGCTGGAAGGTTTAGAGACTATTACTATTTCTGTAGTTTAGTTGGATCCAGTATGCAGCTGGAAGGTTTAGAGGCCATTACTATTTCTGTAGTTTATTTGGATCCAGTATGCAGCTGGAAGGTTAAGAGACCATGGCTATTTCTGTAGTTTAGTTGGATCCAGTATGCAGCTGGAAGGTTTAGAGGCCATGACTATTTCTGTAGTTTATTTGGATCCAGTATGCAGCTGGAAGGTTAAGAGACCATGGCTATTTCTGTAGTTTAGTTGGATCCAGTATGCAGCTGGAAGGTTTAGAGACCATGACTATTTCTGTAGTTTAGTTGGATCCAGTATGCAGCTGGAAGGTTTAGAGACCATTACTATTTCTGTATTTTAGTTGGATCCAGTATGCAGCTGGAAGGTTTAGAGACCATTACTATTTCTGTAGTTTAGTTGGATCCAGTATGCAGCTGGAAGGTTTAGAGACCATGACTATTTCTGTAGTTTAGTTGGATCCAGTATGCAGCTGGAAGGTTTAGAGACTATTTCCGTGAATATATCAAGAGATGCAGGATTAAACAATGTGTCTCCATTGATCCAGGTCCTGGCAGTTCTGTTCAGGACAGCTGAGCTTTGGAGAAATCAGCAGATTGAAAGAGGAGTACATAATTTGGTGTTCTTTAAACCTGGGTGATATCAAATCAAATTGTATTAGTCACATGTGCCGAATACAACTAGTGTAGACCTTACAGTGAAATGCTCACTTACGAGCCCCTAACCAACAATGCAGTTAATTTTTAAAGAAATAAGAATATGGATAAGAATAAGAAATAAAAGTAACAAGTATTTAAAGAGCAGCAGTAATATCACAATTGTGGGACTATATACAGGGGCGTAGCGGTACAGAGTCAATGTGCGGGGGCACCGGTTAGTTGAGGTAATATGTACATGTGGGTAGAGTTATTAAATTAACTATGCATAGATGATAACAACAGAGAGTAGCAGCGGTGTAAAAGGGGGCAATGCAAATAGTCTGGGTAGCAATTTGATGAAGTGTTCAGGAGTCTTATTGCTTGGGGGTGGAAGCTGTTTAGAAGCCTCTTGAACCTAGACTTGGCGCTCCGGTACCGCTTGGAGTGCAGTAGCAGAGAGAACAGTCTATGACTAGGGTGGCTGGAATCTTTGACAATTTAGGGCCTTCCTCTGACACCGCCTGGTATAGAGGTCCTGGATGGCAGGAAGCTTGGCCCCAGTGATGTACTGGACCGTTCGCACTACCCTCTATAGTGCCTTGCGGTCGGAGGCCGAGCAGTTGCCATACCAGGCAGTGATGCAACCAGTCAGGATGCTCTCGATGGTGCAGCTGTAGAAGCTTTTGATGATCTGAGGACCCATGCCAAATCTTTTCAGTCTCCTGAGAAGGAATAGGTTTTGTCGTGCCCTCTTCACCACTGTCTTGGTGTGCTTGGACCATGTTAGTTTGTTGGTGATGTGGACACCAAGGAACTTGAAGCTCTCAACCTGCTCCACTGCAGCCCGTTGATGAGAATGGGGGCGTGCTCGGTCCTCTTTATCCTGTAGTCCACAATCATCTCCTTTGTCTTGATCACATTGAGAGAGAGGTTGTTATCCTGGCACCACACGGCCAGGTCTCTGACCTCCTCCGTATAGGCTGTCTCGTCCACCAACTGGACATGCAGTCATGAGGAGGAAACAGTACAGGAGGGGGCTGAGCAACCCCTGTGTTGAGGGTCAGCATGGTGGATGTGTTACCTATCCTTACCACCTGTGGGCGGCCCGTCAGGAAGTCCAGGATCCAGTTGCAGAGGGAGGTGTTTAGTCCCAGGTCCCTTAGCTTAGTGATGAGCTTTGAGGGCACTATGGTGTTGAACGCTGTGCTGCAGTCAATGTATAGCATTCTCACATATGTGTTCCTTTTGTCCAGGTGGGAAAGGGCAGTGTGGAGTGCAATAGAGATTGCATCATCTGTGGATCTGTTTGAGAGGTATGCAAATTGGAGTGGGTCTAGGGTTTCTGGGATAATGGTGTTGATGTGAGCCATGACCAGCCTTTCAAAGCACTTCATAGCTACAGACGTGAGTGCTACGGGTCGGTAGTCATTTAGGCAGGTTACCTTAGTGTTCTTGGGCACAGGCACTACGGTGGTCTGCTTAAAGTGGAGGAGTACATCCACGAGGCACCCTGTTGGAATGCCTCGTGGATGTGCTCCTCCATAGCGTTGGTTTCAGCCACCAAGAGAGGGTAGTTGCAGCTGTGCAGAGGCGTAGAGCCTGCAAGCAGGTCGATGGCACAGTCCCAGGGGCGATGAGGAGGGAGACAGGTGACACGGGTTTTGGAGAAAACCTCCAGCAGATCTTGGTATACCTCTGAGATGTTGGGCTGAAGGGCAACCACAGGACTCTCAACCAATGTGGAACCACAGGGGAAGGGAAAGCAGCTCGATGGCACAGTCCCAGGGGCGATGAGGAGGGAGACAGGGTTAGGGTTAGGATCAGGGTTAGGGTTAGGGTTAGGGTCAGGGTTAGGGACTCTTAAACAATGTGGAACCACAGGGGAAGGGAAAGCAGCTCGATGGCACGAGTATGTAGCGAATACAAAACAAGAGCAGCGTCTGGACATGATAACAATAAAGCCAATACTGCCTGATGAGTAATGCTAAAGAGTGCTAGATGAAGGGGAAGTAATCAGGGTAGTGATGAAGTCCAGGTGAAATGATGGGGCGCAGGTGTGTGTAATGAGGGTTGCCAGGTGTGCGTAATGATGGGTTGCCAGGACTGGTGGTTAGTAAACCAGCAACGTCAAGCGCCAGAGTGGGAGTAGACGTGACACCTGTAAACAATAGCTTTAAAAAGGGATTTAGTAGGCTGCTTACATTTCATGAATAGAACCTCAAAAGACGCAGGTTTTTTTTATTGTAAATTGACATTTGTTGTCGTAAATGTTAGCAACACCTCCACCTTTGCATGATGCGCAAGGGATATGGTCTCTAGTGTAACCAGGAAATTCATCAGGCTGGAGCTGTTTCAGTCAGGCCAATCACATCAAGGTTATGATCAGATACTCAAATCAAATGTTATTTGTCACATGCACCTTACAGTGAAATGCTTGCTTACAAGCCCTTAACCAAGAAAATACAAAAAAAAGTAAGAAATTAAAAAGTAACAAGTAATTAAAGAGCAGCAGTAAAATAACAATAGCAAGGCTATATACAGGGGGGTACCGGTACAGAGTCAATGTGGAGGCTATATACAGGGGGTACCGGTACAGAGTCAATGTGGAGGCTATATACAGGGGGTACCGGTACAGAGTCAATGTGGAGGCTATATACAGGGGGTACCGGTACAGAGTCAATGTGGAGGCTATATACAGGGGGTACCGGTACAGAGACAATGTGGAGGCTATATACAGGGGGTACCGGTACAGAGACAATGTGGAGGCTATATACAGGGGGTACCGGTACAGAGTCAATGTGGAGGCTATATACAGGGGGTACCGGTACAGAGACAATGTGGAGGCTATATACAGGGGGTACCGGTACAGAGTCAATGTGGAGGCTATATACAGGGGGTACCTGTACAGAGTCAATGTGGAGGCTATATACAGGGGGTACCTGTACAGAGTCAATGTGGAGGCTATATACAGGGGGTACCGGTACAGAGTCAATGTGGAGGCTATATACAGGGGGTACCGGTACAGAGTCAATGTGGAGGCTATATACAGGGTATCGGTACAGAGTCAATGTGGAGGCTATATACAGGGGGTACCGGTACAGAGACAATGTGGAGACTATATACAGGGGGTACCGGTACAGAGTCAATGTGGAGACTATATACAGTGGGGCAAAAAAGTATTTAGTCAGCCACCAATTGTGCAAGTTCTCTCACTTAAAAAGATGAGAGAGGCCTGTAATTTTCATCATAGGTACACTTCAACTATGACAGACAAAATGAGGGAAAAAAATCCAGAAAATCACATTGTAGGATTTTTAATGAATTTATTTGCAAATTATGGTGGAAAATAAGTATTTGGTCACATAAAAACAAGCAAGATTTCTGGCTCTCACAGACCTGTAACTTCGTCTTTAAGAGGCTCCTCTGTCCTCCACTCGTTACCTCTATTAATGGCACCTGTTTGAACTTGTTATCAGTATAAAAGACACCTGTCCACAACCTCAAACAGTCACACTCCAAACTCCACTATGGCCAAGGCCAAAGAGCTGTCAAAGGACACCAGAAACAAAATTGTAGACCTGCACCAGGTTGGGAAGACTGAATCTGCAATAGGTAAGCAGCTTGGTTTGAAGAAATCAACTGTGGGAGCAATTATTAGGAAATGGAAGACATACAAGACCATTGATAATCTTCCTCGATCTGGGGCTCCATAAGATCCCACCCGTGGGGTCAAAATGATCACAAGAACGGTGAGCAAAAATCCCAGAACCACACGGGGAACCTAGTGAATGACCTGCAGAGAGCTGGGACCAAAGTAACAAAGCCTACCATCAGTAACACACTACGCCGCCAGGGACTCAAATCCTGCAGTGCCAGGCGTGTCCCCCTGCTTAAGCCAGTACATGTTCAGGCCCGTCTGAAGTTTGCTAGAGAGCATTTGGATGATCCAGATGAGGATTGGGAGAATGTCATATGGTCAGATGAAACCAAAATAGAACTTTTTGGTAAAAACTCAACTCGTCGTGTTTGGAGGACAAAGAATGCTGAGTTGCATCCAAAGAACACCATACCTACTGTGAAGCATGGGGGTGGAAACATCATGCTTTGGGGCTGTTTTTCTGCAAAGGGACCAGGACGACTGATCCGTGTAAAGGAAAGAATGAATGGGGCCATGTATCGTGAGATTTTGAGTGAAAACCTCCTTCCATCAGCAAGGGCATTGAAGATGAAAGCGTGGCTGGGTCTTTGCATGACAAAGATCCCAAACACACCGCCCGAACAGCGAAGGAGTGGCTTCGTGAAGAAGCATTTCAAGGTCCTGGAGTGGCCTAGCCAGTCTCCAGATCTCAACCCCATAGAAAATCTTTGGAGGGAGTTGAAAGTCCATGTTGCCCAGCGACAGCCCCAAAACATCACTGCTCTAGAGGAGATCTGCATGGAGGAATGGGCCAAAATACCAGCAACAGTGTGTGAAAACCTTGTGAAGACTTACAGAAAACATTTCACCTCTGTCATTGCCAACAAAGGGTATATAACAAAGTATTGAGAAACTTTTGTTATTGACCAAATACTTATTTTCCACCATAATTTGCAAATAAATAAATAAAAAATCCTACAATGTGATTTTCTGGATTTCTTTTTCTCATTTCGTCTGTCATAGTTGAAGTGTACCTATGATGAAAATTACAGGCCTCTCTCATCTTTTTAAGTTGGAGAACTTGCACAATTGGTGGCTGACTAAATACTTTTTTGCCCCACTGTACAGGGGGTACCGGTACAGAGTCAATGTGGAGGCTATATACAGGGGGTACCGGTACAGAGACAATGTGGAGGCTATATACAGGGGGTACCGGTACAGAGTCAATGTGGAGGCTATATACAGGGGGTACCGGTACAGAGACAATGTGGAGACTATATACAGGAGGTACCGGTACAGAGACAATGTGGAGACTATATACAGGGGGTACCGGTACAGAGTAAATGTGGAGGCTATATACAGGGGGTACCGGTACAGAGACAATGTGGAGGCTATAAACAGGGGGTACCGGTACAGAGTCAATGTGGAGGCTATATACAGGGTACTGTACAGAGTCAATGTGCAGGCTATATACAGGGGGTACCTGTACAGAGTCAATGTGGAGACTATATACAGGGGTACGGCACAGAGTCAATGTGGAGGCTATATACAGGGGGTACTGCACAGAGTCAATGTGGAGGCTATATACAGGGGGTACGGTACAGAGTCAATGTGGAGGCTATATACAGGGGTACCGGTACAGAGTCAATGTGGAGGCTATATACAGGGGGTACGGCACAGAGTCAATGTGGAGGCTATATACAGGGGGTACTGCACAGAGACAATGTGGAGGCTATATACAGGGGGTACCGGTACAGAGTCAATGTGGAGGCTATATACAGGGGTACCGGCACAGAGTCAATGTGGAGGCTATATACAGGGGTACCGGCACAGAGTCAATGTGGAGGCTATATACAGGGTACCGGCACAGAGTCAATGTGGAGGCTATATACAGGGGTACCGGTACAGAGTCAATGTGCAGGCTATATACAGGGGGTACCGGTACAGAGTCAATGTGGAGGCTATATACAGGGGTACCGGTACAGAGTCAATGTGGAGGCTATATACAGGGGGTACCGGTACAGAGTCAATGTGGAGGCTATATACAGGGGGTACGGTACAGAGTCAATGTGGAGGCTATATACACTGGGTACCAGTACAGAGTCAATGTGGAGACTATATACAGGGTACGGCACAGAGTCAATGTGGAGGCTATATACAGGGGGTACCTGTACAGAGTCAATGTGGAGGCTATATACAGGGGTACCGGTACAGAGACAATGTGGAGGCTATATACAGGGGTACCGGTACAGAGTCAATGTGGAGGCTATATACAGGGTACCGGCACAGAGTCAATGTGGAGGCTATATACAGGGGGTACCGGCACAGAGTCAATGTGGAGGCTATATACAGGGGGTACCGGTACAGAGTCAATGTGGAGGCTATATACAGGGGGGTACCGGTACAGAGTCAATGTGGAGGCTATATACAGGGGGTACCGGTACAAAGTCAATAAATATTTTGGGACTCGCCTGGCGCGGAAACCTGAGAGGCAGCCCCCCCCAAAAAAAAATTTGGGGGGCACACGGGGTGTTTGGCCGGTTCAGGAAGGACTCCTGAGCTAACTCCTCGTGCTCTCTGGAGGGAGCGTCGGAGGGAGCGTCGCACTGGTAAGACGCCGTGCTATGCAGTTTTGCGCACAATGTCTCCAGTGCGCGTTCACAGCCCGGTGCGAGAGATTCCAGCGCCACTCATCTGTCAGGGGAGGGTGAGTGTGCAGCCTGGAAGGGTGGTGCCGGCTCAGCGCTCCTGGTCTCCGGTGCGCCTCCTTGGACCAGGATATCCTGCATCGGTTCTGCGTGCAGTATCTCCGGTGCGTGTCCAGAGCCCGGTGCATGAGATTCCAGCGCCACTCATCTGTCAGGGGAGGGTGAGTGTGCAACCTGGAAGAGTGGTGCCGGCTCTGCGCGCTAGGTCTCCAATACACCTTCTGGGACCGAGATATCCTGCACCGTTTCTGCGTGTGGGGGCTCCGGTTCGCATCCACAGCCCAGTACGTGCTGTTCCGGTTCCGCGCTCCAGGATCCCTGTGCCCGTCGTGGACCCAGCACGTCCTGTCCCTGTTCCACAGTCCAGGATCCCTGCTCCACGCTCCAGGATTCCTGTGCCCGTTGTGGACTCAGCACGTCCTGTCCCTGCTCCCTGCACCAGAGTGCCAGTGCGCTTAGTGAGCCCAGTACGGCCGGTTCCTGCTCCCTGCACCAGAGTGCCAGTGCGCTTAGTGAGCCCAGTACGGCCGGTTCCTGCTCCCCGCACCAGAGTGCCAGTGCGCTTAGTGAGCCCAGTACGGCCGGTTCCTGCTCCCCGCACCAGAGTGCCAGTGCGCTTAGTGAGTCCAGTACGGCCGGTTCCTGCTCCCCGCACCAGAGTGCCAGTGCGCGTAATGAGCCCAGTACGGACGGTTCCTGCTCCCCGCACCAGAGTGCCAGTGCGTTTAGTGAGCCCAGCACTGTTCGTTCCTGCTCTCCGCACCAGAGGGCCAGTGCGCGTCCCCTGTCCGGGACCTCCAGAGAAGGTCCCCTGTCCGGGACCTCCAGAGAAGGTCCCCTGTCCGGGATCTCCAGAGAGGGTCCCCTGTCCGGGATCTCCAGAGAGGGTCCCCAGTCCGAGGCCGTCAGAGAGGGTCCCCATTCCGGGGCCGCCAGAGAGGGTCCCCAGTCCTGCAAATTGCCCAGGGCCTCCTGTGTGTGACCTCGGACCAGCACGGCCGGCACCGGAGCCACCACCTGGGACTGAAAAACCCACCCGAAGACCCGCCCCATGGACTTGTGGCGCGGTCAGAGTCCGAGCTTTTGGGGGGGGTACTGTCACGTCCAGGCCTGAGAATACAGGCTGGTGTGTTTAGTTTTGGTTTTGGTTTAGGGTTTTTTATGTTCTAGGTGTTTTATTTCTATTTTGGGGTAATGGTTCCCAATTAGAAACAGCTGTGTGTCGTTGTCTCTAATTGGGAACCATATATATGTTTGGGGTTTTCGTATAGGTTTTGTGGGTTATTGTTTAGGCATAGCTTCGTTGTGTTTTGTTAAGTCTACGTATTTGTTACGATCTTCGTTTTCGTTCGTTTTGTTGTTGTGGCCCAGTTACGTGTGTTACGTTTAATAAAAGCATGTATACTGGATACCTCGCTGTGCCTTGGTCTGTCCCTACTGAGGATCGTGACAAGGATATGTAAACATTATATAAAAAATTGTTTAAAGTGGCTAGTGATACATTTGTTACATCCAATTTTCTATTATTTAAAGTGTCTAGAGATTTGAGTCAGTATGTTGGCAGCAGCCACTCAATGTTAGTAATGGCTGTTTAACAGTCTGATGGCCTTGAGGTAGAAGCTGTTTTTCAGTCTCTCGGTCCCAGCATTGATGCACCTGTACTGACCTCGCCTTCTGGATGGTAGCGGGGTGTACAGGCAGTGGCTCGGGTGGTTGTTGTCCTTGATGATCTTTTTGGCCTTCCTGTGACATCGGGTGGTGTAGGTGTCCTGAAGGGCAGGTAGTTTACCCCCGGTGATGCGTTGTGCAGTCCTCACTACCTTCTGGAGAGCCTTATGATTGTGGGCAGAGCAGTTCCTGTACCAGGCGGCGATACAGCCCGACAGGATGCTCTCGATTGTGCATCTGTAGAAGTTTGTGAGTGTTTTTGGTGACAAGCTGAATCTCTTCAGCCTCCTGAGGTTGAAGAGGCGCTGTTGCGTCTTCTTCACCACGCTGTCTGTGTGGGTGGACCATTTCAGATTGTCCGTGATGTGTACGCAGAGGAACTTAAAACTTGTTTTCCTCTGAAAACAGAGGATCCGCTTCGGGAAAGTCGTATTCCTGGTCGTAATGTTGGTAAGCTGGAGGAACTATTAGTTATATGTAATAAAACGTAATATTTCCCAGGGTAACAATGTAAGAAGTAATACATAAAAAAACTAAATACTGCATAGCTTCCTGAGAACGTGATGCGAGGCGGCCATCTCTGTCTGCGCCGGAAGTACGAGAATTAGCGGGGAGCTACAGGAGTTAGCGCCCTGTCTAGCGGGGAGCTGCAGGAGTTAGCGCCCTGTCTAGCGGGGAGCTGCAGGAGTTAGCGCCCTGTCTGGCGGGAGCTGCAGGAGTTAGCGCCCTGTCTGGCGGGAGCTGCAGGAGTTAGCGCCCTGTCTGGCGGGAGCTGCAGGAGTTAGCGCCCTGTCTGGCGGGAGCTGCAGGAGTTAGCGCCCTGTCTGGCGAGGAGCTGCAGGAGTTAGCGCCCTGTCTGGCGGGAGCTGCAGGAGTTAGCGCCCTGTCTGGCGGGGAGCTGCAGGAGTTAGCGCCCTGTCTGGCGGGGACCTGCAGGAGTTAGCGCCCTGTCTCGCGAGGAGCTGCAGGAGTTAGCGCCCTGTCTGGCGGGAGCTGCAGGAGTTAGCGCCCTGTCTCGCGGGGAGCTGCAGGAGTTAGCGCCCTGTCTAGCGGGGAGCTGCAGGAGTTAGCGCCCTGTCTAGCGGGGAGCTGCAGGAGTTAGCGCCCTGTCTAGCGGGGAGCTGCAGGAGTTAGCGCCCTGTCTAGCGGGGAGCTGCAGGAGTTAGCGCCCTGTCTAGCGGGGAGCTGCAGGAGTTAGCGCCCTGTCTAGCGGGGAGCTGCAGGAGTTAGCGCCCTGTCTAGCGGGGAGCTGCAGGAGTTAGCGCCCTGTCTAGCGGGGAGCTGCAGGAGTTAGCGCCCTGTCTAGCGGGGAGCTGCAGGAGTTAGCGCCCTGTGTCTATGTTGATTGATAAGATGAGAAATGGTTTGTCAAGATCAGTGTGGAAGAACTTGACTGGCCTGCACAGAGCCCTGACCTCAACCCCATCAAACACCTTTGGGATTAATTGGAACGCCGACTGCGAGCCAGGCCTAATCACTCAACATCAGTGCCTGACCTCACTAATGCTCTTGTGGCTGAATGGAAGCCTGCTTCCCAGAAGAGTCTGTTATATCTGCAAAGGGGGGACCAACTCCATATTAATGCCCATGATTTTGGAATGAGTTCAACAAGCAGGTGTCCACATACCTTTGGTCATGTAGTACATGTGTGTGTGTATATATATATATATATATATATATATATATATATATATATATATATATATATATATATATATATATATATATATATTATTATTGTTGTATGTTGTTATAGTTGGCTACACCACCAGTGATCTGGTCTTCATGTGGATGGCAGACCCAGTGCAGATGGATGAAATCGCTCTGCCTCAGTTTGACATCAAACAGCAAGAGATAGAGTACGGAAACTGCACCAAATTCTACCAAGGAACAGGTACCACAAACGCACACACAAACATACACACACACACAAACATACACGCACACACACACACTACTGCAAATACTGCAAATAATTGAATAGAGCACTGAACACTGCTATCTTCTTATAAAGCTGTAGACTTATGAAGAACCCTAACCCTGTGTGTGTGTGTAGGTTACTACACCTGTGTGGAGGTGATCTTTACATTAAGGAGACAGGTGGGCTTCTATATGATGGGAGTCTACGCCCCCACCCTTCTCATCGTGGTTCTCTCCTGGCTGTCCTTCTGGATCAACCCTGATGCCAGCGCTGCCAGGGTTCCTCTGGGTATGATCTGTAACCTTTAACCCTTCTGGATCAACCCTGATGCCAGCGCTGCCAGGGTTCCTCTGGGTATGATCTGTAATCTTTAACCCTTCTGGATCAACCCTGATGCCATTGCTGCCTGGGTTCTTCTGGGTATGATCTGTAATCTTTAACCCTTCTGGATCAACCCTGATGCCAGCGCTGCCAGGGTTCCTCTGGGTATTGTTAGGTTCTTATTTTTCAGAGTAAATAACTCACAGACACTAGAGAAGTTTTAACCAAGTTGAATTCTTCCCAAAGGTTCTGTACAGCTGCAATCAGACAGCAAAACATTCCTCTCCATCCCAGTTCTATACATCCCACGTTAGGACACTCCTTCTCTCCCATCCCAGTTCTATACATCCCACGTTAGGACACTCCTTCTCTCCATCCCAGTTCTATACATCCCACGTTAGGACACTCCTTCTCTCCCATCCCAGTTCTATACATCCCACGTTAGGACACTCCTTCTCTCCATCCCAGTTCTATACATCCCACGTTAGGACACTCCTTCTCTCCATCCCAGTTCTATACATCCCACGTTAGGACACTCCTTCTCTCCATCCCAGTTCTATACATCCCACGTTAGGACACTCCTTCTCTCCATCCCAGTTCTATACATCCCACGTTAGGACACTCCTTCTCTCCATCCCAGTTCTATACATCCCACGTTAGGACACTCCTTCTCTCCATCACAGTTCTATACATCCCACGTTAGGACACTCCTTCTCTCCATCCCAGTTCTATACATCCCACGTTAGGACACTCCTTCTCTCCATCACAGTTCTATACATCCCACGTTAGGACACTCCTTCTCTCCATCCCAGTTCTATACATCCCACGTTAGGACACTCCTTCTCTCCATCACAGTTCTATACATCCCACGTTAGGACACTCCTTCTCTCCATCACAGTTCTATACATCACACGTTAGGACACTCCTTCTCTCCATCCCAGTTCTATACATCCCACGTTAGGACACTCCTTCTCTCCATCCCAGTTCTATACATCCCACGTTAGGACACTCCTTCTCTCCATCACAGTTCTATACATCCCACGTTAGGACACTCCTTCTCTCCATCCCAGTTCTATACATCACACGTTAGGACACTCCTTCTCTCCATCCCAGTTCTATACATCCCACGTTAGGACACTCCTTCTCTCCATCCCAGTTCTATACATCCCACGTTAGGACACTCCTTCTCTCCATCCCAGTTCTATACATCCCACGTTAGGACACTCCTTCTCTCCATCACAGTTCTATACATCCCACGTTAGGACACTCCTTCTCTCCATCCCAGTTCTATACATCCCACGTTAGGACACTCCTTCTCTCCATCCCAGTTCTATACATCCCACGTTAGGACACTCCTTCTCTCCATCCCAGTTCTATACATCCCACGTTAGGACACTCCTTCTCTCCATCACAGTTCTATACATCCCACGTTAGGACACTCCTTCTCTCCATCCCAGTTCTATACATCCCACGTTAGGACACTCCTTCTCTCCATCCCAGTTCTATACATCCCACGTTAGGACACTCCTTCTCTCCATCCCAGTTCTATACATCCCACGTTAGGACACTCCTTCTCTCCCATCCTTACTTCTTATGCTCAACAGGAAGAAGGTAACCAGATACTAAACCCTGATTACTCCCTTAAGGGGAACTGAACACACCTCCTGACCTCAACCGTTCCTTCCCCTAGTCCACAGAGGTCCATCTGTCTCCCCTATCTCAACCCCTCCTTCCCCTAGTCCACAGAGGTCCATCTGTCTCCCCTATCTCAACCCCTCCTTCCCCTAGTCCACAGAGGTCCATCTGTCTCCCCTATCTCAACCCCTCCTTCCCCTAGTCCACAGAGGTCCATCTGTCTCCCTATCTCAACCCCTCCTTCCCTAGTCCACAGACGTCCATCTGTCTCCCCTATCTCAACCCCTCCTTCCCCTAGTCCACAGAGGTCCATCTGTCTCCCTATCTCAACCCCTCCTTCCCTAGTCCACAGAGGTCCATCTGTCTCCCTATCTCAACCCCTCCTTCCCCTAGTCCACAGAGGTCCATCTGTCTCCCTATCTCAACCCCTCCTTCCCCTAGTCCACAGAGGTCCATCTGTCTCCCTATCTCAACCCCTCCTTCCCCTAGTCCACAGACGTCCATCTGTCTCCCCTATCTCAACCCCTCCTTCCCCTAGTCCACAGAGGTCCATCTGTCTCCCCTATCTCAACCCCTCCTTCCCCTAGTCCACAGACGTCCATCTGTCTCCCCTATCTCAACCCCTCCTTCCCCTAGTCCACAGACGTCCATCTGTCTCCCCTATCTCAACCCCTCCTTCCCCTAGTCCACAGAGGTCCATCTGTCTCCCCTATCTCAACCCCTCCTTCCCCTAGTCCACAGAGGTCCATCTGTCTCCCTATCTCAACCCCTCCTTCCCCTAGTCCACAGAGGTCCATCTGTCTCCCCTATCTCAACCCCTCCTTCCCTAGTCCACAGACGTCCATCTGTCTCCCCTATCTCAACCCCTCCTTCCCCTAGTCCACAGACGTCCATCTGTCTCCCTATCTCAACCCCTCCTTCCCCTAGTCCACAGAGGTCCATCTGTCTCCCCTATCTCAACCCCTCCTTCCCCTAGTCCACAGACGTCCATCTGTCTCCCCTATCTCAACCCCTCCTTCCCCTAGTCCACAGACGTCCATCTGTCTCCCCTATCTCAACCCCTCCTTCCCCTAGTCCACAGATGTCCATCTGTCTCCCTATCTCAACCCCTCCTTCCCTAGTCCACAGACGTCCATCTGTCTCCCCTATCTCAACCCCTCCTTCCCCTAGTCCACAGATGTCCATCTGTCTCCCCTATCTCAACCCCTCCTTCCCCTAGTCCACAGATGTCCATCTGTCTCCCATATCTCAACCGTTGCTCTACTCCCTTCCACCCAACACATTCCAAAGCTATCTGTCTTCCCACAGAGAACCATTAACTTCTGACATAAAACTCAGTCTCTTTCATTCTTTCTATTCAAGGCTTCTTCTCATTTACTTAATATCTCAATGTTCAAAGTTTAGCCGATTCCAACAGTCTGATATGTAACTTTTAACCCTACCGTGGAAGAGGTTTGTTCTGGACCAGGTTATCATCTCATCTGGTTGTCCCTCCCCCCCTATGTCTGTTTGTAGGCTCAGTCTATCCATCTATCCATCCGTCCCTGTCCATCCGTCCATCCATCCATCTGTCCATTCATCCAGAGGGCTTTCAGCAGGTCAGTCTGGGGACACCAGGAGACGATCATGACATCATCACAATGTGATATCATGACATCATCACAATATGATATCACAATAAGAAATCATAAAATATCATCATACCATGACATCAATAGATCTGTCTGTCTCTGTCTCTAATGTCGCTGTCTGTCTTTCTGTCTCGAATGCCTCTGTCTGTCTTTCTGTCTCTAATGTCTTTGTCTGTCTTTAATGTCTCTCTCTGTCTGCCTGTCTCTAATGTCTCTCTAATGTCTCTGTTTGTCTTTAACATGTCTGTCTCTCTAGGTATCCTGTCTGTCCTGTCCCTGTCCAGTGAGTCCATGTCTCTGGCATCAGCGCTTCCTAAGGTCTCCTATGTGAAGGCTATAGACATCTGGCTCATCGCATGTCTGCTGTTCGGCTTCGCTTCACTGGTGGAGTATGCAGTGGTACAGGTCAGAGACACAGACACCCAAACACCTGTGTGTTTACATGGTGTGTGGAAGTCTCTTTTTGAATCATAATTCAATTCAATGAAATAACAAAAACTCTCCCCGTGTCTCTCTCTGTCTCTGTCTCTGTCTCTGTCTCTCTCTCTCTGTCTCTGTCTCTGTCTGTCTCTCTCTCTCCCACCCCCCCTCCAGGTCATGTTAAACAGTCCTAGGCGTATAGAGGAGGAGAAGTCTAAGATGGCATCTAAAGAGAAGGCTCTGAGAGAGAAAGAGGGGAAGAAGACTCCTTCTAAAACTAATACTGTCAACGGGACCGGAGGAACGCCCATTCATCACGTTAGCACTCTGCAGGCAAGACTACTCTACCGTGTGTGTGTCGGGATCTAGAGATGAGATGGGTATACTGTAATTGCAGTAGAGTATCCTTAGGCAGCTCAGAGCCCTGGCTTCATAAACTTCATCTCTAATGAGTCTGAGAAAGCATTGATTTGTGCCTGTGAACGTGTGAGTGGCTGAGTGCGTGTCCATCCATGAGGGTCCGTCCGTGTGTGTCCGTTGTGTGTCTGTGTCTGTTCTGAGGGGGCACAAAGTGCATGAGGACGACTGGGGAGTAGTCCAGAGGGGGGAAGGGTAGGCCCCCTGTCCTGAAGTTGAAGAATTTAGTATTTTTCAAACACCTGAAACTGATTTTTCATGCAATCAAGAGCCATAATCATTCTGGTGAATTCTGTGTCAAAAATATTGATGTTTTTCTTAATATCTAAACATACCTCCTGAGCTGTCTGTATCCTCCCGACAGGTGGTTCTTTGTTAAAGAAACTAAACATGCTTCTCTGCTAAAATCTGGGTAAAAGATTGAAAGGAATGTGAGTCTTATTCAGTACATGCAGTAAGTGCTTGCTTTTCTGAAGTCTACCAGCCTCGCCAGCAGGCAGGCCAACTACGATAGTTAGACACGCTAGCTACTCCAACTTGATTGATAGCCTATAATGGCTTCTTGGAATCTAGTTATTAGGAGATTAGGAACCTGTCTGCTGTCTGGGCTAGCTAAAGCCAACACCATACAATTGCTAGGTGGCATTACAGGGAAACAACAACCACAAATGTTTTATTAAATGGACAAGTGTGTGCGCGTGTGCGTGTGTGCGTGTGGGTGTGCGTGTGTGCGTGTGGGTGTGTGTGTGGGTGTGTGGTGTGTGTGTGTGTGTGGGTGTGGGTGTGTGTGGGTGTGTGTGTGTGTGTGGGTGTGGGTGTGGGTGTGGGTGTGTGGGTGGGTGTGTGTGTGTGTGGGTGTGGGTGTGTGGGTGGGTGTGTGTGTGGGTGTGTGGGTGGGTGTGTGTGTGTGTGTGTGTGGGTGGTGTGGGTGTGTGGGTGTGTGTGTGTGTGTGTGGGTGTGGGTGTGTGTGGGTGTGTGTGTGGGTGTGGGTGTGGGTGTGGGTGGGTGTGTGTGTGTGTGGTGGGTGTGGGTGTGGGTGTGTGTGGGTGTGTGGGTGTGTGGGTGGGTGTGGGTGTGTGTGGGTGTGTGTGGGTGTGTGTGCTTCAACAAAGTACTGAGTAAAGGGACTGAATACTTATGTATATGTGATATTTCAGTTTTCTTTGTTTAAAATTAGCAAACATTTCTAAAAACCTGTTTTTGCTTGTCATTATGGGGTATTGTGATGTCATAATGGGATATTGTGATGTCATTATGGGGTATTGTGATGTCATAATGGGGTATTGTAATGTCATTATGGGGTATTGTGATGTCATTATGGGGTATTGTGTGTGGATTAGAAAAAAACTATTTAATGAATTTTATAGTAATGCTGTAACCTAACAAAATGTAGAAAACGTAAAGGGGCTTGAATACTTTCAGAAAGAACTGTATATGTCTCTAATATGGTCATCCACCTCATGTTGTGGGTAGTGTGCACATAGCCTGTCTTCTCTTGAGAGCCAGGTCTGCCTACGGCAACCTTTCTCAATAGCAAGGCTATGCTCACTGAGTCTGTACATAGTCAAAGCTTTCCTTAATTTTGGGTCAGTCACAGTGGTCACGTATTTATCATGGAAGGTTTGGGAATCGCTTCCTTTTAGGTGATTGTATAATTTAATGTCTCTTTTCTGGATTTTGATAATTTGCGGGTATCGGCATAATTCTGTTCTGTTGCATTATTTGGTGTTTTACGTTGTACACAGAGGAAATTTTGTGAATTCTTAGTTGGTGAGCGGACCCCAGACCTCACAACCATAAAGGGCAATGGGTTCTATAACCGATTAAAAAAAAAAAAATCCAGATCCTAATTGGTAGGTAAAATTGTATGTTTCTTTCGATGGCATAGAAGGCCCTTCTTGCCTTGTCTCTCAGATCGTTCACAGCTTTGTGTAAATGACCTGTGACACTGACATTTAGGCAGAGGTATGTATAGTTTTATGCTCTTGAACCTAGAGCAACGTCAACTTACCAACATTACGACCAGGAATACGACTTTCCCAAAGAGGATTCTCCTTTCGTTAACCCAAACACAACAACAGACTGGATAGCACGTGGCTACTCAAAACAACGGCGGCGCCGGAGAAGAGGGAAACGCGCCGGTCTTTTGGTCAAGCTACGTCGACGGGCGCATCGTGCACCTCTCCCGAGTATTTTAATCGCCAATGTACAGTCTCTTGACAACAAAGTAGACGAAATCCGATCGAGGGTTCTTTGCTTCACGGAAACATGGCTCACTCAGGACACGTTATCAGAGTCGGTACAGCCACCTGGTTTCTCCACGCATCGCGCCGACAGAAACAAACATCTCTCTGGTAAGAAGAAGGGCGGGGGTGTGTGTCTTATGATTAACGAGACGTGGTGTGATCATAACAACATACAGGAACTCAAGTCCTTTTGTTCACCTGACATAGAATTCCTTACAATCAAATGCAGACCGCATTATCTACCAAGAGAATTCTCTTTGATTATAATCACAGCCGTGTACATCCCCCCCCCTCAAGCTGATACATCAACGGCACTGAAAGAAATTCATCGGACTCTATGTAAACTGGAAACCACATATCCTGAGGCTGCATTTATTGTGGCTGGGGATTTTAATAAGGCTAATTTAAGAACAAGGCTCCTGAAATTTTACCAGCATATCGAATGTGCCACCCGGGCTGGTAAAATCCTGGACCACTGTTATTCCAACTTCCGTGATGCATACAAGGCTATTCTCCGCCCTCCTTTCGGCAAGTCTGACCATGACTCCATTTTGTTGCTCCCAGCCTACAAACAGAAACTAAAACAGGAAACGCCCGTTCTCAGGTCTGTTCAACGCTGGTCCGAACAATCTGATTCCATGCTTCAAGATTGCTTCGAGCACGTGGACTGGGATATGTTCCGGATAGCATCTGACAACAACATTGATGTATACGCTGATTCAGTGAGCGAGTTTATTAGCAAATGCATTGGTGATGTTGTACCCATAGCAAATATCAAAACCTTCCCCAACCAGAAACCATGGATTGATGGCAGCATTCGCGCAAAACTGAAAGCGCGAACCACTGCTTTTAACCAGGTAAAGGCTACCGGAAACATGACTGAATACAAACAGTGCAGCTACTCCCTCCGCAAGGCAATCAAACAAGCTAAGCGTCAATATAGAGACAAAGTAGAGTCACAATTCAATGGCTCAGACACAAGAGGAATGTGGCAGGGTCTACAGTCAATCACGGACTACAAAAAGAAAACCAGCCCCGTCGCGGACCATGACGCCCTGCTCCCAGACAAACTAAACAACTTCTTTGCTCGCTTTGAGGACAATACAGTGCCACCGACACGCCCGCTACCAAAACCTGCGGGCTCACCTTCACCGCAGCCAATGTGAGAAAAACATTTAAATGTGTTAACCCTCGCAAGGCTGCCGGGCCCAGATGGCATCCCTGGCCGTGTCCTCAGAGCATGCGCAGACCAGCTGGCTGGTGTGTTTACGGACATATTCAATCAGTCCCTATCCCAGTCTGCTGTTCCCACATGCTTCGAGGGCCACCATTGTTCCTGTTCCCAAGAAAGCTAAGGTGACTGAGCTAAATGACTATCGCCCCGTAGCACTCACTTCCGTCATCATGAAGTGCTTTGAGAGATTAGTCAAGGATCATATCACTTCCATCCTGCCAGACACCCTGGACCCACTCCAATTTGCTTACCGTCCCAATAGGTCCACAGACGACGCAATCACAATCACACTGCATACTGCCCTAACCCATCTGGACAAGAGGAATACTTATGTAAGAATGCTGTTCATCGACTACAGCTCAGCATTTAACACCATAGTTCCCTCCAAGCTCGTCATTAAGCTCGAGACCCTGGGTCTCGACCCAGCCCTGTGCAACTGGGTCCTGGACTTCCTGACGGGCCGGTCCCAGGAGGTGAGGGTAGGAAACAACATCTCCACACCGCTGATCCTCAACACTGGGGCCCCACAAGGGTGCGTTCTCAGCCCTCTCCTGTACTCCCTGTTTACCCATGACTGCGTGGCCAAGCACGCATCCAACTCAAACATCAAGTTTGCTGACGACACTACAGTGGTAGGCTTGATTACCAACAACGACGAGACGGCCTACAGAGAGGAGGTGAGGGCCCTCGGAGTGTGGTGTCAGGAAAATAACCTCTCACTCAATGTCAACAAAACAAAGGAGATGATCGTGGACTTCAGGAAACAGGAGAGGGAGCACCCCTATCCACATCGAGGGGACAGTAGTGGAGAAGGTGGAAAGTTTTAAGTTCCTCGGCATACATCACGGACAAACTGAATTGGTCCACCCACACAGACAGCGTGGTGAAGAAGGCGCAACAGCGCCTCTTCAACCTCAGGAGGCTGAAGAAATTTGGCTTGTCACCAAAATCACTCACAAACTTTTACAGATGCACAATCGAGAGCATCCTGTCGGGCTGTATCACCGCCTGGTACGGCAACTGCTCCGCCCACAACCGTAAGGCTCTCCAGAGGGTAGTGAGGACTGCACAACGCATCACCGGGTTAAACTACCTGCCCTCCAAGACACCTACACCACCCGATGTCACAGAAAGGCCAAAAGATCATCAAGGACAACAACCACCCGAGCCACTGCCTGTTCACCCTGCTATCATCCAGAAGGCGAGGTCAGTACAGGTGCATCAAAGCTGGGACCGAGAGACTGAAAAACAGCTTCTACCTCAAGGCCATCAGACTGTTAAACAGCCATCACTAACATTGAGTGGCTGCTGCCAACATACTGACTTAAATCTCTAGCCACTTTATACATAGGAATTGGAAGTAACAAATGTATCACTAGCCACTTTAAACAATTTTGTATATAATGTTTACGTATCCGACATACTCATATCAAATGTATACACTGTACTCTAAACCATCTACTGTATCTTGCCTATGCCGTTCGGTCATCGACCCAAATCTCTAGCCACTTTAATAATTATAATTGGATGAAATAATGTATCACTAGCCACTTTAAACAATGCCATTTATATAATGTTTACATATCCTACATTACTCATCTCATATATGTGTGTGTGTATGTGTGTGTATATATATATATATATATATATATATATATATATATATATATATATATATATATATATATATATATATATGTGTGTGTGTATATACTGTACTCCATACCATCTACTGCATCTTGCCTATGCAGTCAGCCATCGCTCATCCATATATTTATATGTACATACTCGTATTCATTCCTTTACACTTGTGTGTGTATAAGGTAGTTGTTGTGAATTTGTTAGATTACTTGTTAGATACTACTGCATGGTCGGAACTAGAAGCACAAGCATTTCGCTACACTCGCATTAACATCTGCTAACCATGTGTATGTGACAAATAAAATTTGATTTGATTTGAGATGGATTATTATTATTATTATTATTTAACCTTTAACTAGGCAAGTCAGTTAAGAACAAATTCTTATTTACAATGACGGCCTACCAAAAGGCCTCCTGCGGGGACGGGGCCTGGTATTAAACAAATATATATATAAAAAATAGGACAAAACACACATCACAACAAGAGACAACACTACACAAAAAGAGAGACCTAAGACAACAACACAGCATGGTAGCAACACAACATGGTAGCAACACAACATGGTACAAACATTATTGGGCACAGACAACAGCACAAAGGGCAAGAAGGTAGAAACAACAATACATCACATTTGTGGTCCTGGCAACTGGAACACCATTATTTGTTGTCTTACTGAGATTTACTGTCAGGGCTCAGGTCTGACAGAATCAGTGCAGAAGATCTATCTGCTGCTGTAGGCCCTGCTGGGTTGGGGACAGAAGCACCAGATCATCAACAGTAGACATTTGACTTCAGATTCTAGTAGGGTGAGGCCGGGTGCTGCAGCCTGTTCTAGTGCCCTGGCCAATTCCTTGATAAAAATGTTGGGTGGGGCATAAGCTGCATCCCTGTCTCACCCCACAGCCCTGTAGAAAGAAATGTGTGTTTCTTGCCAATTTTAACCCTTGTTGTTTATGTTCATGGATTTATAATGTCGTATGTTTTTCCCCAACACCACTTGTAAAGCAGACCCTCATGCCAAACTGAGTCGGAAGCTTTTTTGAAATCAACAAAGCATGAAAATACACTGCTCAAAAAAATAAAGGGAACACTAAAATAACCCATCATAGATCTGAATGAATGAAATAATCTTATTAAATACTTTTTTCTTTACATAGTTGAATGTGCTGACAACAAAATCACACAAAAATTATCAATGGAAATCAAATTTATCAACCCATGGAGGTCTGGATTTGGAGTCACACTCAAAATTAAAGTGGAAAACCACACTACAGGCTGATCCAACTTTGATGTAATGTCCTTAAAACAAGTCAAAATGAGGCTCAGTAGTGTGTGTGGCCTCCACGTTTTCTGGCAAATGCCAAACGTCCTGCACGGTGTTGGGCTGTAAGCCCAACCCCCACCTGTGGACGTCGGGCCCTCATACCACCCTCATGGAGTCTGTTTCTGACCGTTTGAGCAGACACATGCACATTTGTGGCCTGCTGGAGGTCATTTTGCAGGGCTCTGGCAGTGCTCCTCCTTGCACAAAGGCGGAGGTAGTGGTCCTGCTGCTGGGTTGTTGCCCTCCTACGGCCTCCTCCACGTCTCCTGATGTACTGGCCTGTCTCCTGGTAGCGCCTCCATGCTCTGGACACTACGCTGACAGACACAGCAAACCTTCTTGCCACAGCTCGCATTGATGTGCCATCCTGGATGAGCTGCGCTACCTGAGCCACTTGTGTGGGTTGTAGACTCCGTCTCATGCTACCACTAGAGTGAAAGCACCGCCAGCATTCAAAAGTGACCAAAACATCAGCCAGGAAGCATAGGAACTGAGAAGTGGTCTGTGGTCACCACCTTCAGAACCACTCCTTTATTGGGGGTGTCTTGCTAATTGCCTATAATTTCCACCTGTTGTCTATTCCATTTGCACAACAGCATGTGAAATGTATTGTCAATCAGTGTTGCTTCCTAAGTGGACAGTTTGATTTCACAGAAGTGTGATTGACTTGGAGTTACATTGTGTTGTTTAAGTGTTCCCTTTATTTTTTGAGCAGTGCACTTTGCCTTTGTTTTGGTTTGTTTGTTAGTCAATTAGGGTGTGCAGGGTGAATACGTGGTCTGTCGTACGGTAATTTGGTGAAAAGCCAATTTGACATTTGCTCAGTACATTGTTTTCACTGAGGAAACGTACAATACAATTTAAAGAATGTTCCCAACATTGCTCTGTATCTCTCTCTCTCTCTCTCCTCTGATCATTTACTTCGTACACATTTCTCTTTTGCTGCTGTCCTAACATTACTAACTGGTGTGTGTCTGTCTGTGTATGTAGGTGGTGGAGACCCGCTGTAAGAAGGTGTGTACATCTAAGTCAGACCTCCGCTCTAATGACTTCAGCATCGTGGGATCTCTCCCCAGAGACTTTGAGCTTTCTAACTTTGACTGCTATGGCAAGCCCATTGAGGTTACCGGGGCTACCGGCAAATCACAGGCCAAGAACAACAAGAAGGCCCCGCCCCCTAAACCTGTCATCCCCGCTGCAGCCAAACGCATCGACCTGTACGCACGCGCTCTGTTCCCCTTCAGTTTCCTCTTCTTCAACGTCATATACTGGTCTGTCTACCTGTAGGGAGGGAGGGAGAGAGGAGGGAGGGAAGGTGTGTGTGTGTTAATATCTGAGAATGTCATTGGGTATTCCCATCTTTCATAATAACATAATTTACTACTTTATCTTGACCTGTAATCCCTGACCTCTAACCCCTGACCCCTTGCCCATGAACCCCAATCCTTCATTTAAGAGGCTGGTTTCCCAGACTTTGATAAGGCCCAGTCCTGGACTACTCTCTCTCAATAGATAAAGTCCATTGGACTTAATCCAAGAAAAGGCTTCATCTGTGTCCAGGGAACCCCAACATGTAGAAGTGATCTTAGATTAGAACTCATCCTATATGTCCTGGCTTCCTCTATGTACTAACCGACCAGAGACAGGCAGACAGGCGGACAGGCAGACACTCATCCTATATGTCCTGGCTTCCTCTATGTACTAAACGACCAGGGACTGGCGGACAGGCGGACAGGCAGGCAGGCAGGCTGGCAGACACTCATCCTATATAGCTTGGCTTCCTCTATGCACTAACCGCCTGTTTCTATAGCAGACCGCAGACAGACAGGCAGACAGACAGGCAGACAGACACACAGACAGAGACACACAGACAGGCCTCCAGAGTGGCGCAGTGGTCTAAGGCACTGCATCGCAATGCTAGCTGTGCCACTAGAGATTCTGTGTTGAAGTCCAGGCTCTGTTGCAGCTGGCCGTGACCGGGCGACCCATGGGGCGGTGCACAATTGGCCCAGCGTCGTCCAGGTTAGGGGAGGGTTTGGCCAGCAGGGATGTTCTTGTCCCATCGCGCTCTAGCGACTCCTGGGCGCAGTGCACGCTGACACGGTCGCTAGGGGTACAGTGTTTCCTCCGACACGTTGCTGCAGCTGGCTTCCGGGTTCAGTGGGCATTGTGTCAAGAAGCAGTGCGGCTTGGTTGGGTTGTGTTTCGGAGGACGCACGGCTCTCGACCTTCGCCTCACCCGAGTCCGTACGGGAGTTGCAGCGATGAGACAAGACTGTAACTACCAACTGGAAACCACAGAATCGGGGAGAAAAAGGGGTAAAAAAAATATATATTTTAAAAGAGAGGCAGGCAGATAGACGGGCAGGCAGATAGATAGGCAGGCAGATAGACGGGCAGGCAGATAGACGGGCGGGCAGATAGACGGGCGGGCAGATAGACGGGCTGGCAGATAGACGGGCTGGCAAGATAGACGGGCGGGCAGATAGACGGGCGGGCAGATAGACGGGCTGGCAGATAGACGGGCTGGCAGATAGACGGGCGGGCAGATAGACGGGCGGGCAGATAGACGGGCGGGCAGATAGACGGGCAGGCAGATAGACGGGCAGGCAGATAGACGGGCTGGCAGATAGACGGGCTGGCAGATAGACGGGCAGGCAGATAGACGGGCAGGCAGATAGACGGGCTGGCAGATAGACGGGCGGGCAGATAGACGGGCGGGCAGATAGACGGGCGGGCAGGCAGGCGGATAGACGGACAGGCAGGCAGATAGACGGACAGGCAGGCAGACAGACGGACAGGCTGAGATAGATAGATGGATGGATGGATGGATGGATGGATGGATGGACGGGCGGGCAGGCAGGCAGGCAGGCAGACAGAGACAGACAGACAGACAGACAGATTCTCCTTGGACCTCTCTCATCAATGAGCTGAGATACTGAATTTGGCACGCCTGGCACATAGTTTGTCCCATTCTAACATTCAGTCGAACAGTAACTGAATGCCTTGATGCCTGCTTTATATAGCAAGCCACAGCCATGCGACTGACTGTCTGTAATCCATTTTTGTGAAATATAGCATGTTAACATGGAGATATATATCATCTATACATGAATATAACAGTATATATAGCATGTTAACATGGGGATATATATCATCTATACATGAATATAACAGTATATATAGCATGTTAACATGGGGATATATATCATCTATACATGAATATAACAGTATGTATAGCATGTTAACATGGGGATATATACATATCATCTATACATGAATATAACAGTATATATAGCATGTTAACATGGGGATATATATCATCTATACATGAATATAACAGTATATATAGCATGTTAACATGGGGATATATATCATCTATACATGAATATAACAGTATATATAGCATGTTAACATGGGAATATATATCATCTGTACATGAATATAACAGTATATATAGCATGTTAACATGGGGATATATATCATCTATAATGTGAATATAACAGTATATATAGCATGTTAACATGGGGATATATATCATCTATACATGAATATAACAGTATATATAGCATGTTAACATGGGGATATATATCATCTATACATGAATATAACAGTATATATAGCATGTTAACATGGGGATATATATCATCTATACATGAATATAACAGTATATATAGCATGTTAACATGGGAATATATATCATCTGTACATGAATATAACAGTATATATAGCATGTTAACATGGGGATATATATCATCTATACGTGAATATAACAGTATATATAGCATGTTAACATGGGGATATATATAATCTATACGTGAATATAACAGTATATATAGCATGTTAACATGGGGATATATACGTGAATATAACAGTATATATAGTATGTTAACATGGAGATATATATCATCTATACGTGAATATAACAGTATATATAGCATGTTAACATGGGGATATATATAATCTATACATGAATATAACACTATATATAGCATGTTAACATGGGGATATATACAGTATCATCTATACATGAATATAACAGTATATTTGGGTCTAGTGTTGGTTTCTTGAGGAGGGGAGCGACTCGGGTCATCTTGAAGTCAGTGGTAAGGGATGAGTTGGTGAGGTTGATGAGGGAAGTGAAGAATGGGACAAGGTCTCCAGAGATGAGTTGATGAGGGAAGTGAAGAATGGGAGAAGGTCTCCAGAGATGAGTTGATGAGGGAAGTGAGGAATGGGAGAAGGTCTCCAGAGATGAGTTGATGAGGGAAGTGAGGAATGGGAGAAGGTCTCCAGAGATGAGTTGATGAGGGAAGTGAGGAAGGGGAGGTCTCCAGAGATGAGTTGATGAGGGAAGTGTGGAATGGGAGAAGGTCTCCAGAGATGAGTTGATGAAGGAAGTGAGGAATGGGAGAAGGTCTCCAGAGATGAGTTGATGAGGGAAGTGAGGAATGGGAGAAGGTCTCCAGAGATGAGTTGATGAGGGAAGTGAGGAATGGGAGAAGGTCTCCAGAGATGGTCTGGAGAAGGGAGGAGGGGTTGAGTTGGCAGGGTGTCGGGCGGACGGACATCACTAATCGCAGGATTTTATCTGGAGAGAGAGGGGAGAAAGAGGTCAAGGTGTATGGTAGTTATGTGTGAGTGGGACCAGTGGACTCAATAGGCTGAGTGAATGAGGAGCAGATATCGTCAACCTATTCCCTCTAGTGACTACTATTCCAACACTATAGTCAGTTACTTTCTACCAAAGTCTCCCAAAGCTGTCTAATACATCTGGTCAAAAATAGTGCACTAGGAAGGGAACAGGGCTCTGGTATAAAGTAGTGTGATATGAAGGGAACAGGGCTCTGGTCTAAAGTAGTGCACTATGAAGGGAACAGGGCTCTGGTCTAAAGTAGTGTGATATGAAGGGAACTGGACTGGTATAAAGTAGTGCACTATGAAGGGAATAGGGCTCTGGTCTAAAGAAGTGTGATATGAAGGGAACTGGACTGGTCTAAAGTAGTGTGATATGAAGGGAACTGGGCTCTGGTCTAAAGTAGTGCACTATGAAGGGAACAGGGCTCTGGTCTAAAGTAGTGTGATATGAAGGGAACTGGACTGGTCTAAAGTAGTGCACTATGAAGGGAACAGGGCTCTGGTCTAAAGTAGTGCACTATGAAGGGAACAGGGCTCTGGTATAAAGTAGTGCACTATGAAGGGAACAGGGCTCTGGTATAAAGTAGTGCACTATGAAGGGAACAGGGCTCTGGTCTAAAGTAGTGCACTATGAAGGGAACAGGGCTCTGGTCTAAAGTAGTGCACTATGAAGGGAACAGGGCTCTGGTATAAAGTAGTGCACTATGAAGGGAACAGGGCTCTGGTATAAAGTAGTGCACTATGAAGGGAACAGGGCTCTGGTCTAAAGTAGTGTGATATGAAGGGAACAGGGCTCTGGTCTAAAGTAGTGCACTATGAAGGGAACAGGGCTCTGGTATAAAGTAGTGTGATATGAAGGGAACTGGGCTCTGGTCTAAAGTAGTGCACTATGAAGGGAACAGGGCTCTGGTATAAAGTAGTGCACTATGAAGGGAACAGGGCTCTGGTATAAAGTAGTGCACTATGAAGGAACAGGGCTCTGGTCTAAAGTAGTGCACTATAAAGGAACAGGGCTCTGGTCTAAAGTAGTGCACTATGAAGGAACAGGGCTCTGGTATAAAGTAGTGCACTATGAAGGAACAGGGCTCTGGTATAAAGTAGTGCACTATGAAGGAACAGGGCTCTGGTATAAAGTAGTGCACTATGAAGGAACAGGGCTCTGGTCTAAAGTAGTGTGATATGAAGGGAACTGGGCTCTGGTATAAAGTAGTGCACTATGAAGGGAACAGGGCTCTGGTCTAAAGTAGTGTGATATGAAGGGAACTGGGCTCTGGTATAAAGTAGTGCACTATGAAGGGAACAGGGCTCTGGTATAAAGTAGTGCACTATGAAGGGAACAGGGCTCTGGTCTAAAGTAGTGCACTATGAAGGGAACAGGGCTCTGGTATAAAGTAGTGTGATATGAAGGGAACAGGGCTCTGGTCTAAAGTAGTGCACTATGAAGGAACAGGGCTCTGGTATAAAGTAGTGTGATATGAAGGGAACAGGGCTCTGGTCTAAAGTAGTGCACTATGAAGGGAACAGGGCTCTGGTATAAAGTAGTGCACTATGAAGGGAACAGGGCTCTGGTATAAAGTAGTGCACTATGAAGGGAACAGGGCTCTGGTATAAAGTAGTGCACTATGAAGGGAACAGGGCTCTGGTCTAAAGTAGTGCACTATGAAGGAACAGGGCTCTGGTATAAAGTAGTGTGATATGAAGGAACAGGGCTCTGGTCTAAAGTAGTGCACTATGAAGGAACAGGGCTCTGGTATAAAGTAGTGTGATATGAAGGAACAGGGCTCTGGTATAAAGTAGTGCACTATGAAGGGAACAGGGCTCTGGTCTAAAGTAGTGCACTATGAAGGGAACAGGGCTCTGGTCTAAAGTAGTGCACTATGAAGGGAACAGGGCTCTGGTATAAAGTAGTGTGATATGAAGGGAACAGGGCTCTGGTATAAAGTAGTGCACTATGAAGGGAACAGGGCTCTGGTCTAAAGTAGTGCACTATGAAGGGAACAGGGCTCTGGTCTAAAGTAGTGCACTATGAAGGGAACAGGGCTCTGGTATAAAGTAGTGTGATATGAAGGGAACAGGGCTCTGGTCTAAAGTAGTGCACTATGAAGGGAACAGGGCTCTGGTATAAAGTAGTGTGATATGAAGGGAACAGGGCTCTGGTCTAAAGTAGTGCACTATGAAGGGAACAGGGCTCTGGTATAAAGTAGTGTGATATGAAGGGAACAGGGCTCTGGTCTAAAGTAGTGCACTATGAAGGGAACAGGGCTCTGGTATAAAGTAGTGCACTATGAAGGGAACAGGGCTCTGGTATAAAGTAGTGCACTATGAAGGGAACAGGGCTCTGGAATAAAGTAGTGCACTATGAAGGGAACAGGGCTCTGGTATAAAGTAGTGTGATATGAAGGGAACAGGGCTCTGGTCTAAAGTAGTGCACTATGAAGGGAACAGGGCTCTGGTATAAAGTAGTGCACTATGAAGGGAACAGGGCTCTGGAATAAAGTAGTGCACTATGAAGGGAACAGGGCTCTGGTCTAAAGTAGTGCACTATGAAGGGAACAGGGCTCTGGTCTAAAGTAGTGTGACATGAAGGGAACAGGGCTCTGGTCTAAAGTAGTGCACTATGAAGGGAACAGGGCTCTGGTATAAAGTAGTGCACTATGAAGGGAACTGGGCTCTGTAGAGGAATTTGGTACCATTTTAGATTGGCCCTGTGTGTCTGCAACATGATATATCTAATGATGTTAGAATATCTATATTAGTCTAAATTATGTTATTTGATCTATATTAATGTAAATTATGCTGTGTGATGTAAATGTCTCAGAAAATAAACTGCCTGATCCTGAAAGAACCAATAAAAACCCAGATGACAAAGCTCTCTGTCTCTCTAGAGCTCTCTGTAGAGTACCAGACCTAACCATAACCCTCTAGACCAGGAGACAACCCTGTAGAGTACCAGACCTAACCATAACCCTCTAGACCAGGAGACAACCCTGTAGAGTACCAGACCTAACCATAACCCTCTAGACCAGGAGACAACCCTGTAGAGTACCAGACCTAACCATAACCCTCTAGACCAGGAGACAACCCTGTAGAGTACCAGACCTAACCATAACCCTCTAGACCAGGAGACAACCCTGTAGAGTACCAGACCTAACCATAACCCTCTAGACCAGGAGACAACCTGGTTCCTGGAGAGTTGCAGGTACTGTAGGATTTTGTCCCAACTAGCACCACACAGAGTACCTAGTTAATTGATCAGTTCAGTGATTGCCTAAATTCAACACACCTGTTCCCTCATTTATCAATTAGGCTGTGCGTAAACCATGCATGGGTTCATTTCATCGCAATGTGTGAGATTTATCAATATGGACATTTGCTTGAGTGTTCGTAAATTTACGTACAGCTATGACCATGCATAGGCACCAAGTGGTGGAATAAGGGAACTGCTTGTCAAGTGTAGAATGGGGAAACTATATGTTGAAAATATGTACAATTGTGAGAGAAATAATTCAATAAATGTTTTATTTTATTGTAATTCTATTGTTAATTCTTGTAACATATCTTGACAGGCTTCATCATCATTTGACCACATCAGTACATTTGTTACAATCATAATCCATATAAAGTACAGTAAATTACTAATATAGTAGCATGACCATGCCGTGCTTCTACACCTGCATTGCTTGCTGTTTGGGGTTTTAGGCTGGGTTTCTGTACAGCACTTTGTGACATCAGCTGATGTAAGAAGGGCTTAATAAATACATTTGGTTTGATGTGTTAAAGTGAAACCATTGTGTAAACACTATAAAACACTGAGAAAATGGGAAATCAAATAGTCTTGCTCTTTTGGAAGACTTGGCAGATGCTGCATTTTGCAGAGAACGCGTTTAGAGAGGCAGGTGGGATTTTTATTTGCAGAGAACGCGTTTAGAGAGGCAGGTGGGATTTTTATTTGCAGAGAAAGCGTTTAGAGTGGCAGGTGGGATTTTTATTTGCAGAGAACGCGTTTAGAGTGGCAGGTGGGATTTTTATTTGCAGAGAACGCGTTTAGAGAGGCAGGTGGGATTTTTATTTGCAGAGAACGCGTTTATAGAGGCAGGTGGGATTTTTATTTGCAGAGAAAGCGTTTAGAGTGGCAGGTGGGATTTTTATTTGCAGAGAATGCGTTTAGAGAGGCAGGTGGGATTTTTATTTGCAGAGAATGCGTTTAGAGAGGCAGGTGGGATTTTTATTTGCAGAGAACGCGTTTAGAGAGGCAGGTGGGATTTTTATTTGCAGAGAAAGCGTTTAGAGTAGCAGGTGGGATTTTTATTTGCAGAGAACGCGTTTAGAGAGGCAGGTGGGATTTTTATTTGCAGAGAAAGCGTTTAGAGAGGCAGGTGGGATTTTTATTTGCAGAGAAAGCGTTTAGAGTAGCAGGTGGGATTTTTATTTGCAGAGAACGCGTTTAGAGAGGCAGGTGGGATTTTTATTTGCAGAGAACGCGTTTATAGAGGCAGGTGGGATTTTTATTTGCAGAGAAAGCGTTTAGAGTGGCAGGTGGGATTTTTATTTGCAGAGAACGCGTTTAGAGAGGCAGGTGGGATTTTTATTTGCAGAGAAAGCGTTTAGAGTAGCAGGTGGGATTTTTATTTGCAGAGAACGTGTTTAGAGAGGCAGGTGGGATTTTTATTTGCAGAGAAAGCGTTTAGAGTAGCAGGTGGGATTTTTATTTGCAGAGAACCCCGTTTAGAGAGGCAGGTGGGATTTTTATTTGCAGAGAACGCGTTTAGAGTGGCAGGTGGGATTTTTATTTGCAGAGAAAGCGTTTAGAGTGGCAGGTGGGATTTTTATTTGCAGAGAATGCGTTTAGAGAGGCAGGTGGGATTTTTATTTGCAGAGCACGCGTTTAGAGAGGCAGGTGGGATTTTTATTTGCAGAGAATGCGTTTAGAGAGGCAGGTGGGATTTTTATTTGCAGAGAACGCGTTTAGAGAGGCAGGTGGGATTTTTATTTGCAGAGAACGCGTTTATAGTGGCAGGTGGGATTTTTATTTGCAGAGAAAGCGTGTAGAGTGGCAGGTGGGATTTTTATTTGCAGAGAACGCGTTTAGAGAGGCAGGTGGGATTTTTATTTGCAGAGAACGCGTTTAGAGAGGCAGGTGGGATTTTTATTTGCAGAGAACGCGTTTAGAGAGGCAGGTGGGATTTTTATTTGCAGAAAGTACAGCTTGGCTCATTAGATATAATTTCCAAAACGAATCTTACAGGATTTTTGAGAGGATTTCAGACATACTTTAAAAAGGCGAGCACATGCCATTACCTATCCAACCTCTGGTTTTTGGCAATGGGTACTTTTCAGTGGGAGCTTGTCGATTAGCATCTCACAGCCATCAATTAGACAATGTTTTTGATGCAATCTTCAGCAACATGAACAGCAACCCAGCTATCATGCTGAATGTGCATGGTAACAATTAGATCAGTTTAAAGAAAAAATAAATCACACACTGTTCTTGCTAGTATCACTTTTTTACTGAAGCTACGTGTCAGCCTCTTGGCCTTCGTCAGAGCTTTTGGCTCTGCTAAACTAAAACCATCTTTAGTATAATAACAACCCTAACAATTATAATGAAGCTTTTCATCTAGCTATAGTTGGCTAGGTCAACCACTACATCATCATCAGTAGCCTAGCTATAGTTGGCTAGGTCAACCACTACATCATCATGAGTAGCCTAGCTATAGTTGGCTAGGTCAACCACTACATCATCATCAGTAGCCTAGCTATAGTTGGCTAGGTCAACCACTACATCATCATCAGTAGCCTAGTTATAGTTGGCTAGATCAACCACTACATCATCATGAGTAAACTAGCTATAGTTGGCTAGGTCAACCACTACATCATCATCAGTAGCCTAGTTATAGTTGGCTAGGTCAACCACTACATCATCATCAGTAGACTAGCTATAGTTGGCTAGGTCAACCACTACATCATCATCAGTAGCCTAGCTATAGTTGGCTAGGTCAACCACTACATCATCATGAGTAAACTAGCTATAGTTGGCTAGGTCAACCACTACATCATCATGAGTAAACTAGTTATAGTTGGCTAGGTCAACCACTACATCATCATCAGTAGCCTAGTTATAGTTGGCTAGGTCAACCACTACATCATCATCAGTAGACTAGCTATAGTTGGCTAGGTCAACCACTACATCATCATCAGTAGCCTAGCTATAGTTGGCTAGGTCAACCACTACATCATCATGAGTAAACTAGCTATAGTTGGCTAGGTCAACCAATACATCATCATGAGTAAACTAGTTATAGTTGGCTAGGTCAACCACTACATCATCATCAGTAGCCTAGTTATAGTTGGCTAGGTCAACCACTACATCATCATCAGTAGACTAGCTATAGTTGGCTAGGTCAACCACTACATCATCATCAGTAGCCTAGCTATAGTTGGCTAGGTCAACCACTACATCATCATCAGTAGCCTAGCTATAGTTGGCTAGGTCAACCACTACATCATCATCAGTAGCCTAGCTATAGTTGGCTAGGTCAACCACTACATCATCATCAGTAGACTAGCTATAGTTGGCTAGGTCAACCACTACATCATCATCAGTAGCCTAGCTATAGTTGGCTAGGTCAACCACTACATCATCATGAGTAAACTAGCTATAGTTGGCTAGGTCAACCACTACATCATCATGAGTAAACTAGTTATAGTTGGCTAGGTCAACCACTACATCATCATCAGTAGCCTAGCTATAGTTGGCTAGGTCAACCACTACATCATCATCAGTAGCCTAGCTATAGTTGGCTAGGTCAACCACTACATCATCATCAGTAGCCTAGCTATAGTTGGCTAGGTCAACCACTACATCATCATCAGTAGCCTAGCTATAGTTGGCTAGGTCAACCACTACATCATCATCAGTAGACTAGCTATAGTTGGCTAGGTCAACCACTACATCATCATGAGTAAACTAGCTATAGTTGGCTAGGTCAACCACTACATCATCATGAGTAGCCTAGCTATAGTTGGCTAGGTCAACCAATACATCATCATCAGTAGCCTAGCTATAGTTGGCTAGGTCAACCACTACATCATCATCAGTAGCCTAGCTATAGTTGGCTAGGTCAACCACTACATCATCATGAGTAGCCTAGCTATAGTTGGCTAGGTCAACCACTACATCATCATCAGTAGCCTAGTTATAGTTGGCTAGGTCAACCACTACATCATCATGAGTAAACTAGCTATAGTTGGCTAGGTCAACCAATACATCATCATGAGTAAACTAGCTATAGTTGGCTAGGTCAACCACTACATCATCATCAGTAGCCTAGCTATAGTTGGCTAGGTCAACCACTACATCATCATCAGTAGCCTAGCTATAGTTGGCTAGGTCAACCACTACATCATCATGAGTAAACTAGCTATAGTTGGCTAGGTCAACCACTACATCATCATCAGTAGCCTAGCTATAGTTGGCTAGGTCAACCACTACATCATCATCAGTAGACTAGCTATAGTTGGCTAGGTCAACCACTACATCATCATGAGTAAACTAGCTATAGTTGGCTAGGTCAACCACTACATCATCATCAGTAGCCTAGCTATAGTTGGCTAGGTCAACCAATACATCATCATGAGTAAACTAGCTATAGTTGGCTAGGTCAACCACTACATCATCATCAGTAGCCTAGCTATAGTTGGCTAGGTCAACCACTACATCATCATCAGTAGCCTAGCTATAGTTGGCTAGGTCAACCACTACATCATCATCAGTAGCCTAGCTATAGTTGGCTAGGTCAACCACTACATCATCATCAGTAGACTAGCTATAGTTGGCTAGGTCAACCACTACATCATCATGAGTAAACTAGCTATAGTTGGCTAGGTCAACCACTACATCATCATCAGTAGCCTAGCTATAGTTGGCTAGGTCAACCACTACATCATCATCAGTAGCCTAGCTATAGTTGGCTAGGTCAACCACTACATCATCATCAGTAGCCTAGCTATAGTTGGCTAGGTCAACCACTACATCATCATGAGTAAACTAGCTATAGTTGGCTAGGTCAACCACTACATCATCATCAGTAGCCTAGCTATAGTTGGCTAGGTCAACCACTACATCATCATGAGTAAACTAGCTATAGTTGGCTAGGTCAACCACTACATCATCATGAGTAAACTAGCTATAGTTGGCTAGGTCAACCAATACATCATCATGAGTAAACTAGCTATAGTTGGCTAGGTCAACCACTACATCATCATCAGTAGCCTAGCTATAGTTGGCTAGGTCAACCACTACATCATCATCAGTAGACTAGCTATGGTTGGCTAGGTCAACCACTACATCATCATGAGTAAACTAGCTATAGTTGGCTAGGTCAACCAATACATCATCATCAGTAGCCTAGCTATAGTTGGCTAGGTCAACCACTACATCATCATCAGTAGCCTAGCTATAGTTGGCTAGGTCAACCACTACAGCATCATCAGTAGCCTAGCTATAGTTGGCTAGGTCAACCACTACATCATCATGAGTAAACTAGCTATAGTTGGCTAGGTCAACCACTACATCATCATCAGTAGCCTAGCTATAGTTGGCTAGGTCAACCACTACATCATCATGAGTAAACTAGCTATAGTTGGCTAGGTCAACCACTACATCATCATCAGTAGACTAGCTATAGTTGGCTAGGTCAACCACTACATCATCATGAGTAAACTAGCTATAGTTGGCTAGGTCAACCACTACATCATCATGAGTAGCCTAGCTATAGTTGGCTAGGTCAACCACTACATCATCATCAGTAGCCTAGCTATAGTTGGCTAGGTCAACCACTACATCATCATCAGTAGCCTAGCTATAGTTGGCTAGGTCAACCACTACATCATCATCAGTAGCCTAGCTATAGTTGGCTAGGTCAACCACTACATCATCATGAGTAAACTAGCTATAGTTGGCTAGGTCAACCACTACATCATCATCAGTAGCCTAGTTATAGTTGGCTAGGTCAACCACTACATCATCATCAGTAGCCTAGCTATAGTTGGCTAGGTCAACCACTACATCATCATCAGTAGCCTAGCTATAGTTGGCTAGGTCAACCACTACATCATCATCAGTAGCCTAGCTATAGTTGGCTAGGTCAACCACTACATCATCATCAGTAGACTAGCTATAGTTGGCTAGGTCAACCACTACATCATCATGAGTAGCCTAGTTATAGTTGGCTAGGTCAACCACTACATCATCATCAGTAGCCTAGCTATAGTTGGCTAGGTCAACCACTACATCATCATCAGTAGCCTAGCTATAGTTGGCTAGGTCAACCACTACATCATCATCAGTAGCCTAGCTATAGTTGGCTAGGTCAACCACTACATCATCATCAGTAGCCTAGTTATAGTTGGCTAGGTCAACCACTACATCATCATCAGTAGACTAGCTATAGTTGGCTAGGTCAACCACTACATCATCATGAGTAAACTAGTTATAGTTGGCTAGGTCATGTTAGGGTTGCGAAATTCAAATATGGTGTTCGGACAAAAGGTGACACAGAGTCACCAAGTAAGTTCTAATTATTTTATTCATGCAAGCAATAAATGGTAAATGCATTCTTCGTATATACGGGTTCAATGTAGTACCACGCAGGGTTAACAGAGAACTGCCCTTTCTGCTAAATGCATTGGTTTAAGTAAGTTCTGACAGAGTTAGTTCCCATCTCGGGATGGGCCTATCAGAACAGTGGCTGGGCGTGGTTTAAACTTGCCTGGCCAATAGTAGGCGCACAGGCTGGTCCCAGCCTCTTGGCGCTTGTTGTCTGGGGTTACTGAGGCCACAGGCTTGGTCCTGATTGCGTCTCCACATCTTTCTTTTCATGTGTTCCTAGCTCAACATACTGTTATCTCCCAAGGTTATACTGCCCCTTAGCCAGACACCCAGTGTCTGCACAATCCACTGTAGTGTTCCACAATTTATCAGCCTGAGCTCAAACACATTCCTGTGTAGCAAACGAAACATTTTCTCATACCCCACAATTAGCAAAGAAACATATTCTCAAACCTAACAATTAGCAAAGAAACATATTCTCAAACCCAACAGTCAACCACTACATCATCATCAGTAGCCTAGCTATAGTTGGCTAGGTCAACCACTACATCATCATCAGTAGCCTAGCTATATCTGTGTCAACCAATAGAGACCCAGTCTTTGAGGGCGTGGATCATCCAAAGATGGAGAGGGGCAGTTCATGTCTTGATCAAGTTTTAATGTCACATGCACAAGTACAGTGAAATGCCTTTCTTGCCAACTGAAATCCCAACAATGCAACAATCAATAACAATGTAATACTAGAAAAAAACAATAAATACGACATATGAAGAACAGAATAATTAAGTAAGCTTGCTATATACAGGTTCAGCTCCAATACTATGTTTACAATGTGGATACTGGATTGAGGTAGACATGTACAGGGGTCACAGGAATTCCCGAGGGCAGCTGTTAATGCCCTTTGCTTTTTTTCATTCTTTACTAATGACATGCCACAGACTTTGAGCAAAGCCAGAGTGTCTATGTATGCGGATGACTCAACACTATACACGTCAGCTACTAAATGTTCCTTACTGAGACCTAGACAACCAGGTGAGGGGAGTTCCTTACTGAGACCTAGACAACCAGGTGAGGGGAGTTCCTTACTGAGACCTAGACAACCAGGTGAGGGGAGTTCCTTACTGAGACCTAGACAACCAGGTGAGGGGAGTTCCTTACTGAGACCTAGACAACCAGGTGAGGGGAGTTCCTTACTGACACCTAGACAACCAGGTGAGGGGAGTTCCTTACTAATTAGGGACCTTAATTCATCAATCAAGTACAAGGGAGGAGCGAAAACCAGAAGACACTCGTTCCTCCGTAGAATCAGGTGACTGTTCAATACATACATCAGCCTACAGTACATTCAATTTTAGTCCAAATACGTTCTTTTAAATGTTAGATACTTAGCTGACATTGGCCCAAAACAACGACACGAAAGGTCAATGGGTGGGGCTACAGATGATCTGTTCCAGGTCATATGTGAAGCTGTAACTGAAGGTGCTTTCAAGAAAACAGGGAACTCTGGAAAAATAAGTTCTCCGATTGGAAAAAATCATTTTGAACGGACATCGAACTCGGAATTACATGTCAAAAACTCAGGCATCATCAAACAGCTTCGACTTCTCCGATGTAAAGATCACGACTTCACCAAGTTTCCCAGTTGTTATGAACGCACCAAAATAAATACATGTCTGCTTTGGCTTTAAACAGTTTCACTAAACAGTTCGTTCTAAATAGTATGTAGTAAGATTAGTACACAGCATGAAGTTTTACTAAGGAGTAGACAGATTCGGGACATGACCAGTCTTATGGTGCCTGGTGAAGGGTTACCTTTTTAATGAGCACTTGTTTCATATATCTACTAGATACATATCTCATGTATCATCACAAACACGCAACGCGCAACTGCGCACACACACACACACACACACCCACACACACCACACACACACACACACACACACACGGTAAAAGGGTTTTCACCCTGGGGGAATCGGGGCTTGTTTTCATCATGTCTGAGGCATTTCTAGGTCAGTTAGATGTGTTTCACAGATAATTGCCCAGGATGAAGGCAGGTCTGGGCTTCGCTGTGAATGATACACCCTATGACTGCTTCCGGTGTATTGATGGGGGGGCGAGATCTGAACAAATATGTAGTCCTGCTTTGTGGCATGTCTCAAAGGCTCACACAATAAGGCTCTACAACATACTGATCACACTATAAGGCTCTATGTTATACTGATCACACTATAAGGCTCTACAACATACTGATCACACTATAAGGCTCTATGTTATACTGATCACACTATAAGGCTCTATGTTATACTGATCACACTATAAGGCTATATGTTATACTGATCACACTATAAGGCTCTATGTTAGACTGATCACACTATAAGGCTCTATGTTATACTGATCACACTATAAGGCTCTACGTCATACTGATCACACTATAAGGCTCTACGTCATACTGATCACACTATAAGGCTCTACGTCATACTGATCACACTATAAGGCTCTATGTTATACTGATCACACTATAAGGCTCTATGTTATACTGATCACACTATAAGGCTCTATGTTATACTGATCACACTATAAGGCTCTACGTCACACTGATCACACTATAAGGCTCTACGTTATACTGATCACACTATAAGGCTCTACGTTATACTGATCACACTATAAGGCTCTATGTTATACTGATCACACTATAAGGCTCTAATTTATACTGATCACACTATAAAGCTCTATGTTATACTGATCACACTATAAGGCTCTGTGTTATACTGATCACACTATAAGGCTCTATGTTATACTGATCACACTATAAGGCTCTACGTAATACTGATCACACTATAAGGCTCTATGTTAGACTGATCACACTATAAGGCTCTATGTTATACTGATCACACTATAAGGCTCTAAGTTATACTGATCACACTATAAGGCTCTACGTAATACTGATCACACTATAAGGCTCTACGTAATACTGATCACACTATAAGGCTCTATGTTATACTGATCACACTATAAGGCTCTACGTCACACTGATCACACTATAAGGCTCTACGTTATACTGATCACACTATAAGGCTCTACGTTATACTGATCACACTATAAGGCTCTAATTTATACTGATCACACTATAAGGCTCTATGTTATACTGATCACACTATAAGGCTCTATGTTATACTGATCACACTATAAGGCTCTACGTTATACTGATCACACTATAAGGCTCTATGTTATACTGATCACACTATAAGGCTCTATGTTATACTGATCACACTATAAGGCTCTATGTTATACTGATCACACTATAAGGCTCTATGTTATACTGATCACACTATAAGGCTCTATTTATACTGATCACACTATAAGGCTCTATGTTATACTGATCACACTATAAGACTCTACGTAATACTGATCACACTATAAGGCTCTACGTCATACTGATCACACTATAAGGCTCTATGTTATACTGATCACACTATAAGGCTCTATGTTATACTGATCACACTATAAGGCTCTATGTTATACTGATCACACTATAAGGCTCTACGTCACACTGATCACACTATAAGGCTCTACGTTATACTGATCACACTATAAGGCTCTACGTTATACTGATCACACTATAAGGCTCTATGTTATACTGATCACACTATAAGGCTCTATGTTATACTGATCACACTATAAGGCTCTACGTTATACTGATCACACTATAAGGCTCTACGTTATACTGATCACACTATAAGGCTCTACGTTATACTGATCACACTATAAGGCTCTATGTTATACTGATCACACTATAAGGCTCTATGTTATACTGATCACACTATAAGGCTCTACGTTATACTGATCACACTATAAGGCTCTACGTAATACTGATCACACTATAAGGCTCTACATCATACTGATCACACTATAAGGCTCTATGTTATACTGATCACACTATAAGGCTCTATGTTATACTGATCACACTATAAGGCTCTATGTTATACTGATCACACTATAAGGCTCTACGTTATACTGATCACACTATAAGGCTCTATGTTATACTGATCACACTATAAGGCTCTACGTAATACTGATCACACTATAAGGCTCTATGTGAGACTGATCACACTATAAGGCTCTATGTTATACTGATCACACTATAAGGCTCTATGTTATACTGATCACACTATAAGGCTCTATGTTATACTGATCACACTATAAGGCTCTACGTCATACTGATCACACTATAAGGCTCCATGTGAGACTGATCACACTATAAGGCTCTATGTAATACTGATCACACTATAAGGCTCTATGTTATACTGATCACACTATAAGGCTCTATGTTATACTGATCACACTATAAGGCTCTATGAGACTGATCACACTATAAGGCTCTATGTTATACTGATCACACTATAAGGCTCTATGTTATACTGATCACACTATAAGGCTCTATGTTATACTGATCACACTATAAGGCTCTATGTTATACTGATCACACTATAAGGCTCTATGTTATACTGATCACACTATAAGGCTCTATGTTATACTGATCACACTATAAGGCTCTATGTTATACTGATCACACTATAAGGCTCTATGTTATACTGATCACACTATAAGGCTCTATGTTATACTGATCACACTATAAGGCTCTATGTTATACTGATCACACTATAAGGCTCTATGTTATACTGATCACACTATAAGGCTCTATGTTATACTGATCACACTATAAGACTCTACGTAATACTGATCACACTATAAGGCTCTACATCATACTGATCACACTATAAGGCTCTATGTTATACTGATCACACTATAAGGCTCTATGTTATACTGATCACACTATAAGGCTCTATGTTATACTGATCACACTATAAGGCTCTATGTTATACTGATCACACTATAAGGCTCTATGTGAGACTGATCACACTATAAGGCTCTATGTAATACTTATCACACTATAAGGCTCTATGTTATACTGATCACACTATAAGGCTCTATGTTATACTGATCACACTATAAGGCTCTATGTTATACTGATCACACTATAAGGCTCTATGTTATACTGATCACACTATAAGGCTCTATGTTATACTGATCACACTATAAGGCTCTATGTTATACTTATCACACTATAAGGCTCTATGTTATACTGATCACACTATAAGGCTCTATGTTATACTGATCACACTATAAGGCTCTATGTTATACTGATCACACTATAAGGCTCTATGTTATACTGATCACACTATAAGGCTCTATGTTATACTGATCACACTATAAGGCTCTATGTTATACTGATCACACTATAAGGCTCTATGTTATACTGATCACACTATAAGGCTCTACATTATACTGATCACACTATAAGGCTCTATGTTATACTGATCATGCTATAAGGCTCTATGTGAGACTGATCACACTATAAGGCTCTATGTAATACTGATCACACTATAAGGCTCTATGTTATACTGATCACACTATAAGGCTCTATGTTATACTGATCACACTATAAGGCTCTATGTTATACTGATCACACTATAAGGCTCTACGTCATACTGATCACACTATAAGGCTCTATGTAATACTTATCACACTATAAGGCTCTATGTTATACTGATCACACTATAAGGCTCTATGTTATACTGATCACACTATAAGGCTCTATGTTATACTGATCACACTATTAGGCTCTATGTTATACTGATCACACTATAAGGCTCTATGTTATACTGATCACACTATAAGGCTCTATGTTATACTGATCACACTATAAGGCTCTACATTATAATGATCACACTATAAGGCTCTATGTTATACTGATCACGCTATAAGGCTCTATGTGAGACTGATCACACTACAAGGCTCTACATTATACTGATCACACTATAAGGCTCTACATTATACTGATCACAATATAAGGCTCTATGTTATACTGATCACACTATAAGTCTCTATGTCATACTGATCTCACTATAAGGCTCTACGTTATACTGATCACACTATAAGGCTCTATGTTATACTGATCACACTATAAGGCTCTATGTCATACTGATCACACTATAAGGCTCTACGTTATACTGATCACACTATAAGGCTCTATGTTATACTGATCACACTACTGTCTACATTTTTGTGCGTGTCGGTATGGTTTTCCTTGTTTGCTAGAGCCATTGGAGTTCTTTCAGCGATGTTCATATCGGCAGATTCATTGCTAAATTTACAAGCTGACACGTGTTCCGGTCTCTGAAAGACTACAACACGTGTTCCGGTCTCTGAAAGACTACAACACGTGTTCCGGTCTCTGAAAGACTGCAACACGTGTTCCGGTCTCTGAAAGACTACAACACGTGTTCCGGTCTCTGAAAGACTACAACACGTGTTCCGGTCTCTGAAAGACTAAAACACGTGTTCCGGTCTTTGAAAGACTACAACACGTGTTCCGGTCTTTGAAAGACTGCAACACGTGTTCCGGTCTCTGAAAGACTACAACTCGTGGGGTGCTTTGTGCTCTGGCCCTGTCCCTCCCCCAAGGCAGGCTTTTTTGAAAGGGAGGTGGACACTAACAACACAATCCTTTGGGCAAAACTGAAATAACTGACCACACTACAATAGCTTCTAGTGATTCCTTTCGACAACACAAATTGGACAATGTAGCATTTTTTGATGTTCTATTACCTACATGGTGACTTTCAACCAAACATGTTTCAACCGGAATATAGCATAGAGGATTCCAAACAAAGAGTTGGATTTAGCTAACAGTAGAAGCTCAGCTACAGCTGGTGCCAGCACCAAGAGGGCAGACAAAAAATATGGTGGCTAGCTAAGTTATTTTTCCTGCAAGCCACCTAGCTAGTTAACTTGAGTGTATCTATTATGTAATGCTGGCTAACATACAGTACTACTGTGTTACAGTGCCGGGAAATCAACAAAGAAATCTGTTTGCTATCATAGGTAGCTAGCTAGTCTAGCTAGCTAAGTTAGCTCAACAACTACAGGTAGCCATATCTATGACAAAAAAGCAGAGGTTTTACAATCAGATCTATTGCATCTCAATTGTAAAACCGCCTCTCTTTAAGTTGTAGATATGACCACTAAACAGCAAGCTACCATGTTACAACTAGCCACCTAAAGCTAGGTTTACCAGCAACGATAGCACATGACTGTAGTTGGCTAGCTAGTTAGCCTGGCGCCTGCTAACTTGTTAAGGCGTCTGCATGCTTCCCAGCCGAAACAGTTTGGAAGACTTCATGCACATATTATGACGTCATTTTGTGATGTTTTTTGCTCGTTTTTAACTTGGGTGAGGGTTTTTTCGGCTGTTCAAGCACACAATATTTTTCTGGAAGCAAACCAAAGTCAGTAGTCGAAATCTACGCCCCTTTGTCGGTGATTGGTCAACATTAGTGATTCTTCAATAAAGTCTTTGTTGTCATTCAATGAGAGAGAAGTTATTGAACAGACGTTTTTGTATTGAGAAATACTGTACCAAACATCTTAGTTAGATGTAAGATGCACGACTAAGATCTCCTCTGCAAAAGTGTCAAAATGAATGCCAGATTTCCAAACGCGTAACATCAGTAACTGTGAATCATTTTACTAACTAGCTATGTAACATAAATGACGAGGGTTGATATTGGTTATCATTATGGCCATTATGCATTTCAATCTCACAATATTATATGATGCGAGAAAGGATTCCAAACAGATGTAAATAACAAGTATTGGCTGTCCAGCTAGCTAGCTAGGTTTACAAGTTAACAGTGAGGAGAAACAATAATACAACAATTTACTGTTGTAAATGTCAAACTGATGAACTGGTTTTACTATAGAATATTTGCCTAATCATGCCTGTAGCTAGATACTGTTTGCCAACCTACGTTACAGCCTTATTCTAAAATTCATCATACTACACCACAATACCCCATAATGACAAAGCGAAAACAGGTTTTTAGTTTAGCAAATTTATTACAAATAAAAAACAGAAATACCTTATTCACATAAGTATTCAGACCCTTTACTATTAGACTCGAAATTGAGCTCAGGTGCATCCTGTTTCCATTGATCATCCTTGAGATGTTTCTACAACTTGATTGGAGTCCACCTGTGTTAAATTCAATTGATTGGACATGATTTGGAAATGCACACACCTGTCTATATAAGGTCCCACAGTTGACAGTGCATTGCAGGGCAAAAACCAAGCCATGAGATGGAAGGAATTGTCCGTAGAGCTCAGAGACAGGATTGTGTCGAGGCACAGATCTGTTCTTAGAGCTGACCGCCCGCCAAACTGAGCAATCGGGGGAGAAGGTTTTCGGTCAGGTGTAAGATGGCGCGGGAGAAGAAGACAGACGTTTTACGTGCCCCCAGCCGATTGTGTTTTTTGTTCGTATATTTGCGTTGTTTGTAACTTATTTCTGTACTTATTTTGTACATAATGTTGCTGCTACCGTCTCTTATGACCGAAAATAACTTCTAGACATCAGGACTGCGATTACACACCAGACTAGCAAAATCCTTTTTTTCTATTCATGACTCTGACAAGCCCGACGCGAAGGATATACTGCTTCCTCGGGAACATATACTGTTTCCCCGTGATCTGCGGGAAGAGGAGGTGGAGAAAGAGGGAGGGCTGCTGCCATCTGAGGAGTAGTAGGCGATCAAACAAACCCCACTTCCCTCCATTTTGCAAAGTGCAGAAGATTAAATGACCAACGGGACATTAAAAACTGTAACATCTTATGCTTCACGGAGTCGTGGCTGAACGACGACAATATCAACATACAGCTGGCTGGTTATACGCTGTACCGGCAGGATAGAACAGCGGCGCCCGGTAAGACAAGGGGCGGTGGACTATGTATTTTTGTAAATAACAGCTGGTGCATGATATCTAAGGAAGTCTCGAGCTATTGCTCACCTGAGGTAGAATATATCATGATAAGCTGTAGACCACACTACCTACCAAGAGAGTTTTCATCTGTATTCTTTGTAGCTGTTTACATACCACCACAGTCAAAAGGCTGGCGCTAAGACAGCATTGAATGAGCTGCATTCCGCCATAAGCAAACAAGAAAACGCTCACCCAGAGGCGGCGCTCCTAGTAGCCGGGGACTTTAATGCAGGGAAACTTAAATCCGTTTTACCAAATTTCAGAATCAGAATGTTAAATGTGCAACCAGAGAAAAATAACTCTGGACCACCTATACTCCACACACAGAGACGAATACAAAGCTCTCCCTCACCCTCCATTTGGCAAATCTGACCATAATTCTATCCTCCTGATTCCTGCTTACAAGCAAAAATTAAAGCAGGAAACACCAGTGACTCGGTCTATAAAAGGTGGTCAGATGAAGCAGATGCTAAGCTACAGGACTGTTTTGCAGCACAGACTGGAATATGTTCCGGGATTCCTCCAATGGCATTGAGGAGTACACCACATCAGTCATTAGCTTCATCAATAAGTGCATTGATGACGTCATCCCCACAGTGACCGTACGTACATACCCCAACCAGAAGCCATGGATTACAGGCAGCATCCACACTGAGCTAAGGGCTAGACTCTAACACGGAAGCTTATAAGAAATCCCGCTATGCCCTCCGACGAACCATCAAACAGGAAAAGCGTCAATACAGGACTAAGATCGAATCGTACTACACCAGCTCTAATGCTTGTCTTATGTGGCAGGTCTTGCAAACCATTACAGACTACAAAGAGAAGCACAGCCGAGAGCTGCCCAGTGATACAAGCCTACCAGACGAGCTAAACTACTTCTATGCTCGCTTCGAGGCAAGTAACACTGGAACATACATGAGAGCACCAACTGTTTCGGAAGACTGTGTGATCACGCTATCTGCAGCCGATGTGAGTAAGACCTTTAAACAGGTCAAAATTCACAAGGCCGCAGGGCCAGACGGATTACCAGGGCGTGTACTGCGAGCATGCGCTGACCAACTGGCATGTGTCTTCACTGACATTTTCAACCTCTCCCTGTCCGAGTCTGTAATACCAACATGTTAAGCAGACCACCATAGTCCCTGTGCCCAAGAACACTAAGTTAACCAGCATAAATGACTACCGACCTGTAGCACTCACGTCTGTAGCCATGAAGTGCTTTGAAAGGCTGGTCATGGCTCACATCAACACCATCATCCCAGAAACCCTAGACCCATTCCAATTTGCATATCGCCCCAACAGACCCACAGATTATGCAATCTCTATTGCACTCCACACTGCCCTTTCTCACCTGGACAAAAGGAACACCTATGTGAGAATGCTATTCATTGACTACAGCTCAGCATTCAACGCCATAGTTCCCTCAAAGCTCATCACTAAGCTAAGGACCCTGGAACCAAACACTTCCCTCTGAAACTGGATCCTGGACTTTCTGACGGGCCGCCCCCAGGTGTTAAGAGTAGGTAACAACACACCCGCCACGCTGATCCTCAACACAGAGGCCCCTCAGGGGTGTGCGTTCAGTCCCCTCCTGTACTCCCTCTTCACTCATGACTGCACGGTCAGGCACGACTCCAACACCGTCATTAAATTTGCAGATGACACAACAGTGGTAGGTCTGATCACCGACAACGACGAGATAACCTATAGGGAGGAGGTCAGAGACCTGACCGTGTGGTGCCAGGACAACAGCCTCTCAATGTGATCAAGACAAAGGAGATGATTGTGGACTACAGGAAAAAGAGGACCGAGCACGCCCCCATTCTCATCGACGGGGCTGCAGTGGAGCAGGTTGAGAGCTTCAAGTTCCTTGGTGTCCACATCACCAACAAACTAACATGGTCCAAGCACACCAAGACAGACGTGAAGGGGGCACCATCGAGAGCCTCGTGACTGGCTGCATCACCGCCTGCTATGGCAACTGCTCGGCCTCCGACCGCAAGGAACTACAGAGGGTAGTGCGAACGGCCCAGTACATCACCGGGGCCAAGCTTCCTGCCATCCAGGACCTCTATACCAGGCGGTGTCAGAGGAAGGCCCTAAATTGTCAAAGACTCCAGCCACCCTAGTCATGGACTGTTCTATCTGCTACCACACGGCAAGCGGTACCGGAACACCAAGTCTAGGTCCAAGAGGCTTCTAAACAGCTTCTACCCCCAAGCCATAAGACTCCTGAACATCTAGTCAAATGGCTACCCAGACTATTTGCAGAGCACCCCACCCCACCCACTCTTTACACCACTGCTACTCTTTGTTGTCATCTATGCATAGTCCCTTTAAAACTTCTTAGGGCTAGGGGGGACGGTCACGTCCCACATGCGACAACATCCGGTGAAATGCAGAGCGCCAAATTCAAATTACAAAAATACTCATTTTAAACATTCATGAAAAGTGTTGCACACCATTCAAAAGCTTAGAATCTTCTTAATCTAACAGCGTTGTCAGATTTCAAAAAGGCTTCACGGCAAAAGCAGAACATTTGATTGTCTGAGGACTGCGCCCCGCACACATATTCAATTAGCATAATAACATAACCAGCAGAGGTGTCACAAAACTCAAAAATAGCGATAAAATAAATCTCTTACCTTTGAAGATCTTCATTTAATGGCATATCCAAGCATCTCGGGTACACAATAAAAGGTCATTTTGTTCGATAAAGTCCCTCTTTACACCCATAAAGCTCTGTTTGGTTGGTGCGTTTTGTTCAGTAATCCACCTGCCCAAAGGCATTCATCCATGCAGACAAACAATATCTCAAAAGTACTGGTAAAGTTTGTTGAAACAAGTCAAACAGCATTTCTAATCAATACTCAGATACCCTAAAATGAATATTAACGAAAGTATATTCAATATAGCCTGTTGAATAGAAGAGAAAATGAGCTAAGAGCACGCTCACTGCTACGCACTCAATCCATAACAGGACACTTGATGACACCTCCGGAAAAACATCTCTTACTCCATGGTTATTCAAGATAAATGCTTGAAACATTTTCTAAAGACTGTTTACATCTAGTGGAAGCCATAGAAACTGCAATCTGGGAGCTAAAATACAATGGATTGAATAAGATGCCAATTGAAAACAGTGTGACATGACAGATTCCGATTTTCCGGATGGATTTTGCTCGGGTTTTTGCCTGCCATATCAGTTCTGTTATACTCACAGACATTATTTTAACAGTTTTAGAAACTTCAGAGTTCTTTCTATCCAAAGTTCTTTCTATCCAAAGATAATTATATGCATATCCTAGCTTCTGGGCCTGAGTAACAGGCAGTTTACTTTGGGCACAATGATTTATTTCAGCTTTTATTTCTTTCATCACATTCCCAGTGGGTCAGAAGTTTACATACACTCAATTTGCATTTGGTAGCATTGCCTTTAAATTGTTTTAACTTGGGTCAAACGTTTCGGGTAGCTTTCCACAAGCTTCAAACAATAAGTTGGGTGAATTCCTCTTGACAGAGCTGGTGTCCTTGCTCGCACACACTTTTTCAGTTCTGCCCACAAATTGTCTAAGGGATTGAGGTCAAGGCTTTGTGATGGCCACTCCAATACCTTGACTTTGTTGCCATTTTGACACAACTTTGGAAGCATGCTTGGGGTCATTGTCCATTTGGAAGACCCATTTGCAACCAAGCTTTAACTTCCTGATTGATGTCTTGAGAAGTTGCTTCAATATATCCACATCATTTTCCTTCCTCGTGATGTCATCTATTTTGTGAAGTGCACCAGTCCCTCCTGCAGCAAAGCGCCCCCACAACATGATGCTGCCACCCCCGTGCTTCACGGTTGGGATGGTGTTCTTCGGCTTGCAAGCCTCCCCCTTTTTCCTCCAAACATAACAATGGTCATTATGGCCAAACAGTTCTACTGTTATTTCATTAGACCAGAGGACATTTCTCCAAAAAGTACGGTCTTTGTCCCCATGTGCAGTCTGGCTTTTGTATGGCGGTTTTGGAGCAGTGGCTTCTTCCTTGCTGAGCGGCCTTTCAGGTTATGTCGATATAGGACTCGTTTTACTGTGAATATAGATACTTTCGTACCTGTTTCCTCCAGCATCTTCACAAGGTCCTTTGCTGTTGTTCTGGGATTGATTTGCACTTTTCGCACCAAAGTATGTTCATCTCTAGGAGACAGAATGCGTCTCCTTCCTGAGCGGTATGACGGCTGCGTGGTCCCATGGTGTTTATACTTGCGTACTATTGTTTGTACAGATGAACGTGGTACCTTCAAGCGTTTGGAAATTGTTCCCAAGGATGAACCAGACTTGTGGAGGTCTAAAAAAAATTCTGAGGTCTTGGCTGATTTCTTTAGATTTTCCCATGATGTCAAGCAAAGAGGCACTGAGTATGAAGGTAGGCCTTGAAATACATCCACAGGTACACCTCCAATTGACTCAAATTATGTCAATTAGCCTATCAGAAGCTTCTAAAGCCATGACATAATTTTCTGGAATTTGCCAAGCGGTTTAAAGGCACAGTCAACTTAGTGTATGTAAACTTCTGACCCACTGGAATTGTGATTCAGTGAATTATAAGTGAAATAATCTGTCTGTAAACAATTGTTGGAAAAAATTACTTGTGTCATGCACAAAGTAGATGTCATAACCGACTTGCCAAAACTGTAGTTTGTTAACAAGACATTTGTGGAGTGGTTGAAATACGAGTTTTAATGACTCCAACCTAAGTGGATGTAAACTTCCGACTTCAACTGTACATACTACCTCAACTAACTGGTGCCTCCGCACATTGACTCTGTACCGGTACCCCCTGTATATAGTCTCCACATTGACTCTGTACCGGTACCCCCTGTATATAGTCTCCACATTGACTCTGTACCGGTACCCCCTGTATATAGTCTCCACATTGACTCTGTACCGGTACCCCCTGTATATAGTCTCCACATTGACTCTGTACCGGTACCCCCTGTATATAGCCTCCACATTGACTCTGTACCGGTACCCCCTGTATATAGCCTCCACATTGACTCTGTACCGGTACCCCCTGTATATAGTCTCGCTATTGTTATTTTACTTCTGCTCTTTAATTACTGGTTACTTTTATCTCTTCTTATCCGTATTTTTTTTTTGAAACTGCATTGTTGGTTAGGGGCTCGTAAGTAAGCATTTCACTGTAAGGTCTACACCTGTTGTATTCAGCATTTCACTGTAAGGTCTACACCTGTTGTATTCAGCATTTCACTGTAAGGTCTACACCTGTTGTATTCAGCATTTCACTGTAAGGTCTACACCTGTTGTATTCAGCATTTCACTGTAAGGTCTACACCTGTTGTATTCAGCATTTCACTGTGAGGTCTACACCTGTTGTATTCAGCATTTCACTGTAAGGTCTACACCTGTTGTATTCAGCATTTCACTGTGAGGTCTACACCTGTTGTATTCAGCATTTCACTGTAAGGTCTACACCTGTTGTATTCAGCATTTCACTGTGAGGTCTACACCTGTTGTATTCAGCATTTCACTGTAAGGTCTACACCTGTTGTATTCAGCATTTCACTGTAAGGTCTACACCTGTTGTATTCAGCATTTCACTGTAAGGTCTACACCTGTTGTATTCAGCATTTCACTGTAAGGTCTACACCTGTTGTATTCAGCATTTCACTGTAAGGTCTACACCTGTTGTATTCAGCATTTCACTGTAAGGTCTACACCTGTTGTATTCAGCATTTCACTGTAAGGTCTACACCTGTTGTATTCAGCCTTTCACTGTGAGGTCTACACCTGTTGTATTCAGCATTTCACTGTAAGGTCTACACCTGTTGTATTCAGCATTTCACTGTAAGGGTCTACACCTGTTGTATTCAGCATTTCACTGTAAGGTCTACACCTGTTGTATTCAGCATTTCACTGTAAGGTCTACACCTGTTGTATTCAGCCTTTCACTGTGAGGTCTACACCTGTTGTATTCAGCATTTCACTGTAAGGTCTACACCTGTTGTATTCAGCATTTCACTGTAAGGTCTACACCTGTTGTATTCAGCATTTCCCTGTAAGGTCTACACCTGTTGTATTCAGCATTTCACTGTAAGGTCTACACCTGTTGTATTCGGCGCATGTGACTAATAACATTTTATTTTATTTTATTTGACCAAGGACCCGATGGTCACTCTGACAGAGCTCCAGAGCACCTCTGTGGAGAAGGGAGAACCTTCCAGAAGGACAATCATCTCTGCAGCACTCCACCAATCAGGAAGCCCACTCCTCAGTAAAAGGCACATGACAACCTAAGTGTATGTAAACTTCCGACTTCAACTGTATGTGACAGCCTCAAAAATGATACTCCTGTGTAAAGATCTGCAGCGAATCACAGCCAGCCGCCAGAGAGAATCAAATGTAACCACAGGACATGTGACAGAGTTGATGGACACCCTATGTTCATCAATGGACAGAAAGTTCCACAGGATGGAATATAATCACATGCTATCAGAAACCGCTGCACTTAACCCAAGGTTTAAGAAGTTAGCCTTCAGTGATGCCAGAGCGATTGATGAGGCTCTTCAAAGAATAACCTCAGCAGCAGGGAGGGACAGCCCCAGCAGTCAGCTGGCTCAGGCACCAGGGCAACAGGAAGTAGAGGGATCACATGGAGCAGAAGCACCAGCAGTAGTGCCACAAACGTCTGCTGTTTGGATGCTGTTTGACGAGAGAGCAACTGGGGATGCAGCACCAAGGAATCCCTCAGCAGATGCCATAATGGAGGTCCTCCAAAGATCTGCAGATCCTCTGAGCTGGTGGAAGAACAAGGCCTCTGTCTACCCACGGCTTACTAAAGTCATGACAGGGAGACCCTGCATAGTGGCCACATCCGTTCCTTCTGAGAGGGTCTTCTCGAAAACGGGACAAATAATTACTGAGAGAAGAAACCGCATCAGCCCCTCGAAAGTGAGGCAGCTTGCATTTCTGAATGCAAATCTCTCATAAAAGCAAAATGTGGTCAGCATCGCTGTGTGCTGCTGGTTATAACATGGCAATATAGAAGAGAGAGAAAAGAGGGACCAGTTTAATGTTTGAAGTGGGATGCTGCAGTTTTGCACATTGTTATTTATTGTTCTTTGATATGGTGCAATGTTCTATTATGCTGTTCAGATTGTATTCGTTTTGAATGGTTAGATTTATATGCACTTTGTTTATATACATTAAAAAGTTATACTTTAAATGCAAATGTTTAATAGCATTCTTTTTCATAACAAACCAATGCATTTTTAAATACATTGTGGATAAGGTAGAGTATGATTTCATTTAATAATTTAATTAGAATTGTTTTAACACCAAGCATAGTCAAACTATCGCAAACTGTTTGACTTGAAAAAATACAAAACATATATTTTTTTAAAGAGCCGTTTGGTGAGCCAAAAGAGCCGGCTCACTGAAAAGAACCGGAATGCCCATCACTAATGTGGACTGTTCCCCCAACAACCTGACTCGGCTGCTCTCGGCTCTTTCCGTTCTCATCGGTATTCCTCAACTGTACGCGCGCTGTCGATGATGAAAAGGCTCCGGCAGTGTTCGCGCGCCTCATAAAGAGACCGAGATCCGCAGAGCTGGATCTTCCCACGACCGGACCCGCAGAGCTGGATCTTCCCACGACCGGACCGCTACAGGACCTGAGAACAGGGAGTTAGATACGCGACCCCCTGCGGTGGGTTCCTGCTGTCCGGTAACCAGGTCGCCATGCTGACCGTCTGATTAGCCGTCTGTCTGTCTGTCTGGAGGTAGTGCCCGTTATTCGGTGTACTGGGCCGTTATTCAGTGGATGTATGTCGACGCCTCTCGGTATGAAATGTCTGAACTAACAACGATGAGGAATCTGCTGCTGGTGTTTCTACTAACTGTCTTCTGCTTGAGACGCGAGGCGCTCTGCGGTTCTCCCAGTGTTCAGATCGGTAGGTACACTCATATAAATGACATATTATTGGGTCATATAACATGTATATATATATATATATATATTGCATTAGACAGTGCCTATGTTGTCTCCGTGTACTGACACATATAGTGTGTACTGACACGTAGTGTGTATATTAGCCTGCCTAACACTGGAGCAGTGGTTTCATCTGCATTACTCTGCATCTGAGATGGCGGGAGGGAGAAACGGGGGAGGAGGGAGAGACACGGGGGAGAAGGAGAGGAGAGGGAGATAATGAGGAAGGGGAATTAAGGAGAGAGTGAGTGATGGGGTATATGGAAGCTATTGAGAAGGCAGAAGGGGTTCCAGGCCTTTAAAACAGATGAAAGATGCTGTTGTTATTGAACAGGTCTGCTTCCTGCTGCATTATCATGGACGACAGAACTGGGTACCAGGCCTTGGTTATGATTATTATTATACAGTAACAGCAGTCAGTGACTCAAGGCCTGTTCCAGACAACCTCACAGTCACTTGTCATAGACCGATAGTTAAATAGGTCTGTTTCAGTTCAATATGTCATTTTTTAGTTCAATATGTCTATTTCAATTAAATGTGTCTGTTCAGTTAAATGTGGATGGCTGTTTCAGTTCATTATGCATGGAAGTTTCAGTTCCATATGGATGGCCGTTTCAGTTCAATATGGATGGCTGTTTCAGTTCAATATGGATGGCAGTTTCAGTTCAATATGGATGTCAGTTTCAATAAAATTTTGCAGTTTCCGTTCAATGTGGATGGTTGTTTCAGTTTGATATGGATGGCTGTTTTAGTTCAATATGGATGGACGTTTCAGTTTCATATGGATGTATGTTTCAGTTCAATATGGATGCCTGTTTCAGTTCAATATTGCTGTTTCAGTTCAATATGGATGGCTGTTTTAGTTCAATATGGCTGTTTTTGTTCAATATGGATGGTTGTTTCAGTATAATATGGATGGCTGTTTTTGTTCAATATGGCTGTTTGATTTAGATATGGATGGCTGTTTCAGTTCAATATGAATAGCTGTTTCAGTTCAATATGGATGACTGTTTTAGTTCAATATGGCTGTTTGAGTTAGATATGGATGGCTGTTTCAGTTCAATATGTATGGCTGTTTCAGTTCAATATGGCTGTTTCAGTTCAATATGGATAGCTGTTTCAGTTCGATATACATGGCAGTTTCAGTTACATTTTGCAGTTTCAGTTCAATATGCATGGACGTTTCAGTTCAATATGGATAGCTGTTTCAGTTAAATTTTGCAGTTTCAGTTCAATATAGATGGACGTTTCAGTTCCATATGGATGGACGTTTCAGTTCAATATTGCTGTTTCAGTTCAATATGGATAGCTGTTTCAGTTCAATATGGATAGCTGTTTCAGTTCGATATGCATGGCAGTTTCAGTGAAATTTTGCAGTTTCAGTTCAATATGCATGGACGTTTCAGTTCAATATGGATAGCTGTTTCAGTTAAATTTTGCAGTTTCAGTTCAATATAGATGGACGTTTCAGTTCCATATGGATGGACGTTTCAGTTCAATATTGCTGTTTCAGTTCAATATGGATAGCTATTTCAGTTCAATATGGATGTTTGAGTTAGATATGGATGGCTATTTCAGTTCAATATGGCTGTTTGAGTTAGATATGGAAGGCTGTTTTAGTTCAATATGACTGTTTCAGTTCAATATGGATAGCTATTTCAGTTCGATATGGCTGTTTGAGTTAGATATGGATGGCTGTTTAAGTTCCATATGGATAGCCGTTTCAGTTCAATATGGATGGCAGTTTCAGTAAAATTTTGCAGTTTAAGTTCAATGTGGATGGTTGTTTCAGTTTGATATGGATGGCTGTTTCAGTTCAATATAGATGGACGTTTCAGTTCCATATGGATTGACGTTTCAGTTACATTTTGCCGTTTCAGTTCAGTAAGCATGGACGTTTTAGTTCAATATGGATGGCATTTTCAGTTATTTTGCTTTTTCAGTTCAAGGTGGATGGATGTTTCAGTTTGATATGGATGGCTGTTTCAGTTCAATATTGATGGTTGTTTCAGTTTGATATGGATGGCTGTTTTATTTCAATATGGCTGTTTGATTTAGATATGGATGGCTTTTTCAGTTCAATATGGATGGCTGTTTTAGTTCAATATGGCTGTTTGAGTTAGATATGGATGGCTGTTTCAGTTCAATATGCATGGACGTTTCAGTTCAATATGCATGGACGTTTCAGTTCAATATGAATGGCAGTATTAGTTAAATTTTGCAGTTTCAGTTCAATATAGATGGACGTTTCAGTTCCATATGCATGGATGTTTCAGTTCCATATGCATGGATGTTTCAGTTCAATATGGATGGCAGTATTAGTTAAATTTTGCAGTTTCAGTTTAATGTAGATGGTTGTTTCAGTTTGATATGGATGGCTGTTTCAGTTCAATATTGATGGTTGTTTCAGTTTGATATGGATGGCTGTTTTATTTCAATATGGCTGTTTGATTTAGATATGGATGGCTTTTTCAGTTCAATATGAATAGCTTTTTCAGTTCAATATGGATGGCTGTTTTAGTTCAATATGGCAGTTTGAGTTAGATATGGATGGCTGTTTCAGTTCAATATGGATGGCTGTTTTAGTTCAATATGGCTGTTTGAGTTAGATATGGATGGCTGTTTCAGTTCAAAATTGATAGCTGTTTCAGTTCAATATGGATAGCTGTTTCAGTTTGATATGCGTGGCAGTTTCAGTTAAGTTTTGCCGTTTCAGTTCAATATGCATGGACGTTTCAGTTCAATATGGATGGCAGTATTAGTTAAATTTTGCAGTTTCAGTTCAATATAGATGGACGTTTCAGTTCCATATGCATGGACGTTTCAGTTCAATATGGATGGCAGTTTCAGTTAAATTTTGCAGTTTCAATTCAATGTGGATGGCTGTTTCAGTTTGATATGGATGGCTGTTTCAGTTCAATATAGATGGACGTTTCAGTTCCATATGGTTGGACATATCAGTCCAATATGGCTGTTTCAGTTCAATATGGATGGCTGTTTTAGTTCAATATGACTGTTTGAGTTAGATATGGATGGCTGTTTCAGTTCAATATGGATGGCTGTTTTAGTTCAATATGGCTGTTTGAGTTAGATATGGATGGCTGTTTCAGTTCAATATGAATGGCTGTTTTAGTTCAATATGGCTGTTTGAGTTAGATATGGATGGCTGTTTCAGTTCAATATGGATGGCTGTTTCACTTCAGTATGGATGGCTGTTTTAGTTCAAAATGGCTGTTTTATTTAGATATGGATGGCTGTTTCAGTTCAATATGGATGGCTGTTTTAGTTCAATATGGCTGTTTGAGTTAGATATGGATGGCCGTTTCAGTTCAATATGGATGGCTTTTTCAGTTCAGTATGGATGGCTGTTTTAGTTCAATATGGCTGTTTGATTTAGATATGGATGGCTGTTTCAGTTCAATATGAATAGCTGTTTCAGTTCAATATGGATGGCTGTTTTAGTTAAATATGGCTGTTTGATTTAGATATGGATGGCTGTTTCAGTTCAATATGAATAGCTGTTTCAGTTCAATCTGGATGGGTGTTTCAGTCCAATATGGCTGTTTCAGTTCAATATGGATGGCTGTTTTAGTTCAATATGGCTGTTTGAGTTAGATTTGGATGCCTATTTCAGTTCGATATGGCTGTTTGAGTTAGATATGGATAGCTGTTTCAGTTCAATATGGCTGTTTGAGTTAGACGTGGATAGCTGTTTCAGTTCAATATGACTATTTGAGTTAGATATGGATGGCTATTTCAGTTCAATATGGCTGTTTCAGTTCAATATGAATAGCTTTTTCAGTTCAATATGGATGGCTGTTTTAGTTCAATATGGCAGTTTGAGTTAGATATGGATGGCTGTTTCAGTTCAATATGGATGGCTGTTTTAGTTCAATATGGCTGTTTGAATTAGATATGGATGGCTGTTTCAGTTCAAAAGGGATAGCTGTTTCATTTCAATTCGGATAGCTGTTTCAGTTTGATATGCATGGCAGTTTCAGTAAAATTTTGCCGTTTCAGTTCAATATGCATGGACGTTTCAGTTCAATATGGATGGCGGTTTCAGTTAAATTTTGCAGTTTCAGTTCAATGTGGATGGCTGTTTCCGTTCAATATGAATAGCTGTTTCAGTTCAATATGGATGGCTGTTTCAGTTCAATATGGCTGTTTGAGTTAGATATGGATGGCTATTTCAGTTCGATATGGCTGTTTGAGTTAGATATGGATGTCTATTTCAGTTCTATATGGCTGTTTGAGTTAGATATGGATGGCTGTTTTATTTCAATATGACTGTTTCAGTTCAATATGGATAGCTGTTTCAATTCCATATGGCTGTTTGAGTTAGGTATGGATAGCTATTTCAGTTCAATATGGATGGCTGTTTTACTTCAATATGGCTGTTTCAGTTCAATATGGATAGCTATTTCAGTTCGATATGGCCGTTTGAGTTAGATATGGATGTCTATTTCAGTTCGATATGGCTTTTTGAGTTAGATGTGGATGGCTGTTTCAGTTCAATTGTCACAAGTGTAGAGAGGAGTAGGCAGGAGGCAGTCGCAGGTTTAGAACTACTGAACATATTAAATCCCCATATATAAAAGCGGGACAAAACCCAAAGTGCAAAATAATAAAGTACTCAGGAAGTAGTAGGATAGATTCCTCTCAGGAAAACAAGCAACATTTACAATGACCGACAAAGACAAATGACAGAGGGAGTATATATACAGTGATTGAGTGGGGATTGGAACCATGTGCGTGTAATGATATCGAGTCCGGGGTTGATGAGTGAAGAGCGTTTGCCAGCAGAAGGTTTGGAAGCAGCTAGAAGGCCGGCGACGCCGAACACCTGAGCTGGACAGGAGGGGGAGCCAAAGCGAAGGCTGGTGTGACGTCAGCATGGATAGCTGTTTCAGTTCAATATGGCTTTTTGAGTTAGATGTGGAAGGCTGTTTCAGTTCAATATGGCTCTTTGAGTTACATGTGGATAGCTGTTTCAGTTCAATATGGCTTTTTGAGTTAGATGTGGAAGGCTGTTTCAGTTCAATATGGCTCTTTGAGTTACATGTGGATAGCTGTTTCAGTTCAATATGGCTGTTTGAGTTAGATGTTGAAGGCTGTTTCAGTTCAATATGGCTGTTTGAGTTAGATGTGGATAGCTGTTTCAGTTCAATATGGCTGTTTGAGTTAGATGTCAAAGTCAAAGTCAAAGTCACCATTATTAGTCAGTTGTACAACCGAATGCCTTCAACCGAAATGTGTCTTCCGCATTTAACCCAACCCCTCTGAATCAGAGAGGTGCGGGGGGCTGCCTTTAATCGACATCCACGTCTTCGGCGCCCGGGGAACAGTGGGTTAACTGCCTTGTTCAGGGCAGAACGACAGATTTTTACCTTGTCAGCTCGGGGATTTGAACTTGCAGCCCTCCGGTTACAAGTCCAACGCTCTAACCACTAGGCTACCTGCCGCTATGTGGATAGCTGTTTCAGTTCAATATGGCTGTTTCAGCTCAATATGGCTGTTTGAGTTTGATATGGATGGCTGTTTCAGTTCAATATGGCTGTTTCAGTTCAATATTGCTGATTGAGTTAGATATGGCTTTTACATTCCACCATTCCACTGAGACAGGTGATGGATAGGTACGTGTTTACATTCCACCATTTCCAAACCCATTTCCATTATCTCCAGCACCACCATCAACATACTGGATGTGAAAACACGTTCTATGTTTTGCAGAACAAACAGCTAGAAGATAAATGTTCCCAATGACATCATTTGAAAACACTTTTGACATCATCTGGTTGGTGCATCATGTGATTTTAACTCTGAGCAGGCAAAGTTTACTTTACATTGGATGGTTTACATACTTTACGTTGGATGGCTGTTACAGTTCAATATGGATGGTCATGGAAATATGTAGATGTTGATGCAGCTGAACAATTTCTCTGTTTCTAACATCCTCTCTGTTTAATACAGACAGAATCAGTGTTTCTAAACATTCTCTCTGTTTAATACAGACAGAATCAGAGTATTTCTAAACCAAGCCGTTCTGGGTAGACAACGTCAGGAAGTTGAACCACAGAACACAGGGAAACAACATACAGAGTACTGCCAGACCAGCTAGATAACCAGCTAAACATTCTCCCAGAGTACTGCCAGACCAGCTAGATAACCAGCTAAACATTCTCCCAGAGTACTGCCAGACCAGCTAGATAACCAGCTAAACATTCTCCCAGTGTACGGCCAGACCAGCTAGATAACCAGCTAAACATTCTCCCAGAGTACGGCCAGACCAGCTAGATAACCAGCTAAACATTCTCCCAGAGTACGGCCAGACCAGCTAGATAACCAGCTAAACATTCTCCCAGAGTACTGCCAGACCAGCTAGATAACCAGCTAAACATTCCCCCAGAGTACTGCCAGACCAGCTAGATAACCAGCTAAACATTCTCCCAGAGTTCTGCCAGACCAGCTAGATAACCAGCTAAACATTCTCCCAGAGTACTGCCAGACCAGCTAGATAACCAGCTAAACATTCTCCCAGAGTACTGCCAGACCAGCTAGATAACCAGCTAAACATTCTCCCAGAGTACTGCCAGACCAGCTAGATAACCAGCTAAACATTCTCCCAGAGTACTGCCAGACCAGCTAGATAACCAGCTAAACATTCTCCCAGAGTACGGCCAGACCAGCTAGATAACCAGCTAAACATTCTCCCAGAGTACGGCCAGACCAGCTAGATAACCAGCTAAACATTCCCCCAGAGTACTGCCAGACCAGCTAGATAACCAGCTAAAAATTCTCTCAGAGTACTGCCAGACCAGCTAGATAACCAGCTAAACATTCTCCCAGAGTACTGCCAGACCAGCTAGATAACCAGCTAAACATTCTCCCAGAGTACTGCCAGACCAGCTAGATAACCAGCTAAACATTCTCCCAGAGTACTGCCAGACCAGCTAGATAACCAGCTAAACATTCTCCCAGAGTACTGCCAGACCAGCTAGATAACCAGCTAAACATTCTCCCAGAGTACTGCCAGACCAGCTAGATAACCAGCTAAACCTTCTCCCAGAGTACTGCCAGACCAGCTAGATAACCAGCTAAACATTCTCCCAGAGTACTGCCAGACCAGCTAGATAACCAGCTAAACATTCTCCCAGAGTTCTGCCAGACCAGCTAGATAACCAGCTAAACATTCTCCCAGAGTACTGCCAGACCAGCTAGATAACCAGCTAAACATTCTCCCAGAGTACTGCCAGACCAGCTAGATAACCAGCTAAACATTCTCCCAGAGTACTGCCAGACCAGCTAGATAACCAGCTAAACCTTCTCCCAGAGTACTGCCAGACCAGCTAGATAACCAGCTAAACATTCTCCCAGAGTACTGCCAGACCAGCTAGATAACCAGCTAAACATTCTCCCAGAGTTCTGCCAGACCAGCTAGATAACCAGCTAAACATTCTCCCAGAGTACTGCCAGACCAGCTAGATAACCAGCTAAACATTCTCCCAGAGTACTGCCAGACCAGCTAGATAACCAGCTAAACATTCTCCCAGAGTACGGCCAGACCAGCTAGATAACCAGCTAAACATTCTCCCAGATTACTGCCAGACCAGCTAGATAACCAGCTAAACATTCTCCCAGAGTACTGCCAGACCAGCTAGATAACCAGCTAAACATTCTCCCAGAGTATGGCCAGACCAGCTAGATAACCAGCTAAACATTCTCTCAGAGTACTGCCAGACCAGCTAGATAACCAGCTAAACCTTCTCCCAGAGTACTGCCAGACCAGCTAGATAACCAGCTAAACATTCTCCCAGAGTACTGCCAGACCAGCTAGATAACCAGCTAAACATTCTCCCAGAGTTCTGCCAGACCAGCTAGATAACCAGCTAAACATTCTCCCAGAGTTCTGCCAGACCAGCTAGATAACCAGCTAAACATTCTCCCAGAGTACTGCCAGACCAGCTAGATAACCAGCTAAACATTCTCCCAGAGTACTGCCAGACCAGCCAGATAACCAGCTAAACATTCTCCCAGAGTACTGCCAGACCAGCCAGATAACCAGCTAAACATTCTCCCAGAGTACTGCCAGACTAGCTAGATAACCAGCTAAACATTCTCCCAGAGTACGGCCAGACCAGCTAGTTAACCAGCTAAACATTCTCCCAGAGTACTGCCAGACCAGCTAGATAACCAGCTAAACCTTCTCCCAGAGTACTGCCAGACCAGCTAGATAACCAGCTAAACCTTCTCCCAGAGTACTGCCAGACCAGCTAGATAACCAGCTAAACATTCTCCTAGAGTACTGCCAGTCCAGCTAGATAACCAGCTAAACATTCTCCCAGAGTACTGCCAGACCAGCCAGATAACCAGCTAAACATTCTCCCAGAGTACTGCCAGACCAGCCAGATAACCAGCTAAACATTCTCCCAGAGTACTGCCAGACTAGCTAGATAACCAGCTAAACATTCTCCCTGAGTACTGCCAGACCAGCTAGTTAACCAGCTAAACATTCTCCCAGAGTACTGCCAGACCAGCTAGATAACCAGCTAAACATTCTCTCAGAGTACTGCCAGACCAGCTAGATAACCAGCTAAACATTCTCCCAGAGTACTGCCAGACCAGCTAGATAACCAGCTAAACATTCTCCCAGAGTACTGCCAGACCAGCCAGATAACCAGCTAAACATTCTCCCAGAGTACTGCCAGACCAGCTAGATAACCAGCTAAACATTCTCCCAGAGTACTGCCAGACCAGCTAGATAACCAGCTAAACATTCTCCCAGAGTACTGCCAGACCAGCCAGATAACCAGCTAAACATTCTCCCAGAGTACTGCCAGACCAGCCAGATAACCAGCTAAACATTCTCCCAGAGTACTGCCAGACCAGCTAGATAACCAGCTAAACATTCTCCCAGAGTACTGCCAGACCAGCTAGATAACCAGCTAAACATTCTCCCAGAGTACTGCCAGACCAGCCAGATAACCAGCTAAACATTCTCCCAGAGTACTGCCAGACCAGCCAGATAACCAGCTAAACATTCTCCCAGAGTACTGCCAGACTAGCTAGATAACCAGCTAAACATTCTCCCTGAGTACTGCCAGACCAGCTAGATAACCAGCTAAACATTCTCCCAGAGTACTGCCAGACTAGCTAGATAACCAGCTAAACATTCTCCCAGAGTACTGCCAGACCAGCTAGATAACCAGCTAAACATTCTCCCAGAGTACTGCCAGACCAGCTAGATAACCAGCTAAACATTCTCCCAGAGTACTGCCAGACCAGCTAGATAACCAGCTAAACATTCTCCCAGAGTACTGCCAGACCAGCCAGATAACCAGCTAAACATTCTCCCAGAGTACTGCCAGACCAGCCAGATAACCAGCTAAACATTCTCCCAGAGTACTGCCAGACTAGCTAGATAACCAGCTAAACATTCTCCCTGAGTACTGCCAGACCAGCTAGTTAACCAGCTAAACATTCTCCCAGAGTACTGCCAGTCCAGCTAGATAACCAGCTAAACATTCTCCCAGAGTACTGCCAGACCAGCTAGATAAACATTCTCCTTGTTTGTTTGGGGGGGTTATGTGTGTCTGTGTGTGTGTGTGTGTCTGTGTGTGTGTCTGGTTTTAGGAGGGCTGTTCCCACGCGGTGCGGACCAGGAGTACAGTGCGTTCCGGATTGGAATGGTCCAGTATGGAACCCAGGACTTCCGCCTCACTCCTCACATAGACAACCTGGAGGTTGCCAACAGCTTTGCTGTCACCAACTGCTGTGAGTAACACACACACACACAGACAGAGAGACACACACACACACACACACACACACAGACAGAGAGACACACACACACACACACACACACACACACACAGACAGACAGACAGACACACAGACAGACAAGGTAGTGGTGGTATACAGACCTATTTGATAAATGGCCAAGTCCATATTATGACAAGAACAGCTCAAATAAGCCAAGAGAAACGACAGCATCATTACTTTAAGACATGAAGGTCAGTCAATGCGGGACATTTCAAAAACGTTTAAAGTTTCTTAAAGTGCTGTCGGTAGACCCAGAGTTACCTCTGCTTCAGAGGATGAGTTCATTAGAGTTACCAGCCTCAGAAAATTCAGCCCAAATAAATGCTTCACAGAGTTCAAGTAACAGACTCATCTCAACATCAACTGTTCAGAGGAGACTGTGTGATTCAGGCCTTCATGGTCGAATTGCTGCAAAGAAACCACTACTAAAGGACACCATCATTAGGAAACCTGGGGCGGCAGATAGCCTAGTGGTTAGAGCGTTGGGCCAGTAACCAAAAATAATGTTGCTAGATCAAATCCCCAAGGTAAAAACCTGTCATTCTGCCCCTGAACAAGGCAGTTAACCCACTGTTCCTAGGCTTTCATTGTAAATAAAAATGTATTCTTAACTGACTTGCCTGGATAAATACATTTAAAACAAATAATAGGAAGAAGAAGAGAAGAGACTTGCTTGAGCCAAGAAACATGAGCAATGGACATTAGACCTGTGGAAATCTGTCTGATGAGTCCAATTTGGAGATTTCTGGTTCCAACCACCATGTCTTTGTGAGACGCAGAGCAGGTGAACAGATGATCTCTGCATGTGTGGTTCCCACCGTGAAGCATGGAGGAGGAGGAGGTGTGATGGTGTGGGGGTGGTTTGCTGGTGACACCGTCTGTGATTTATTTACAATACAAGGCACACTTAACCAGCATGGCTACCACAGCATTCTGCAGCGATACGCCATCCCATCTGGTTTGCGCAACACACCGCCAGGCTGGGTAAGGGCTATTTGACCAAGAAGGAGAGCGATGGAGTGCTGCATCAGATGACCTGGCCCCCACAATCACCCGACCTCAACCCAGTTGAGATGGTTTGGGATGAGTTGGACCGCAGAGTGAAGGAAAAGCAGCCAACAAGTGCTCAGCATTTGTGGGAACTTCTTCAAGACTGTTGAAAAAGCATTCCAGGTGAAGCTGGTTGAGAGAATGCAATTGAGATGGTTTGGGATGAGTTGGACAGCAGAGTGAAGAAAAAGCAGGCAACTGTCACGCCCTGATCTGTTTCACCTGTCCTTGTGCTTGTCTCCACCCCTTTCCAGGTGTCGCCCATCTTCCCCATTATCCCCTGGGTACTTATACCTGTGTTCTCTGTCTGTCTGTGGCCAGTTCGTCTTGTTTGTTCAAGTCAACCAGCATTTTGTCTCAGCTCCTGTTTTTTCCCCCAGTCTCTCTTGTCTCACCCTACTAGTTTTGACCCTTGTCTGTCCTGCCCCTGAGCCTGCCTGCCTGACTGCTCTGCCTGCCCCTGAGCCTGCCTGTCTGACTGCTCTGCCTGCCCCTGAGCCTGCCTGCCTGACTGCTCTGATAGACCCTGAGCCTGCCTGCCTGACCGCTCTGCCTGCCCCTGAGCCTGCCTGACTGCTCTGCCTGTCCCTGAGCCTGCCTGCCTGTCCCTGAGCCTGCCTGCCTGCCTGACCGCTCTGCCTGCCCCTGAGCCTGCCTGCCTGCTCTGCCTGTCCCTGAGCCTGCTTGCCTGACCGCTCTGCCTGCCCCTGAGCCTGCCTGCCTGCTCTGCCTGTCCCTGAGCCTGCTTGCCTGCCTGACCGCTCTGCCTGCCCCTGAGCCTGCCTGCCTGCTCTGCCTGTCCCTGAGCCTGCCTGCCTGCCTGACCGCTCTGCCTGCCCCTCGCCTGACCCTGAGCCTGCCTGACTGCTCTGCCTGACCCTGAGCCTGCATCCTGTACCTTTTCCTCTACTCTGGATTATCGATTCCTGCCTGCCTTGACCTGTCGTTTGCCTGCCCCTGTTGCTGTAATAAACGTTGTTACTTCAACACAGTCTGCGTTTGGGTCTTACCTGGACACCTGATAGCAACAAGTAATCAGCATATGTGGGAACTCCTTCAAGACTGCTGGAAAAGCATTCCAGGTGAAGCTGGTTGAGAGAATGCCAAGTGAGCAAAGCTGTCATCAAGGCAAAGGGTGACTACTTTGAAGAATCTCAAATATAAAATATATTTAGATTTTTTAATAGTTTTGATGTCTTCACCAGTATTCTACAATATAGAAAATAATAAAAATAAAGAAACTCTTGAATGAGTAGGTGTGTCCAAACTTTTGACTGGTACTGTGTGTGTATATATATATTTTTATGTTTAATCTCACTTACTTAGCTAGTGAATGCAGCTAGCTAGTTTAGCCTACTCAAACACTCGGTTCAAACAGAGAGTGATGCTATGCTATCTGTAGTATCTAGCTGGCTGTCTGTAGTATCTAGCTGGCTATGGCTATCTGCAGTATCTAGCTGGCTATCTGTAGTATCTAACTGTCTATATGTAGTATCTAGCTGGCTATGGCTATCTGTAGTATCTAGCCGGCTATGGCTATCTGCAGTATCTAGCTGGCTATCTGTAGTATCTAGCTGGCTATGGCTATCTGCAGTATCTAGCTGGCTATCTGCAGTATCTAGCTGGCTATGGCTATCTGTAGTATCTAGCCGGCTATGGCTATCTGCAGTATCTAGCTGGCCTTCTATAGTATCTAGCTGGCTATGGCTATCTGCAGTATCTAGCTGGCTATCTGCAGTGTCTAGCTGGCTATCCGTAGTATCTAGCTGGCTATGGCTATCTGCAGTATCTAGCTGGCTATGGCTATCTGTAGTATCTAGCTGGCTATCTGTAGTTTCTAGCTGGCTATGGCTATCTGCAGTATCTAGCTGGCTATCTGTAGTATCTAGCTGGCTATGGCTATCTGCAGTATCTAGCTGGCTATCTGTAGTATCTAGCCGGCTATGGCTATCTGCAGTATCTAGCTGGCTATGGCTATCTGCAGTATCTAGCTGGCTATCTGCAGTTTCTAGCTGGCTATGGCTATCTATGTATCTAGCTGGCTATCTGTAGTATCTAGCTGGCTATCTGTAGTATCTAGCTGGCTATGGCTATCTGCAGTATCTAGCTGGCTATCTGTAGTATCTAGCCGGCTATGGCTATCTGCAGTATCTAGCTGGCTATCTGTAGTATCTAGCTGGCTATCTGTAGTATCTAGCTGGCTATGGCTATCTGCAGTATCTAGCTGGCTATCTGTAGTATCTAGCTGGCTATCTGTAGTATCTAGCCGGCTATGGCTATCTGTAGTATCTAGCCGGCTATGGCTATCTGTAGTATCTAGCCGGCTATGGCTATCTGCAGTATCTAGCCGGCTATCTGCAGTATCTAGCTGGCTATCTGTAGTATCTAGCTGGCTATGGCTATCTGCAGTATCTAGCTGGCTATCTGTAGTATCTAGCTGGCTACCTGTAGTATCTAGCTGGCTATGGCTATCTGCAGTATCTAGCTGGCTATCTGTAGTATCTAGCTGGCTATGGCTATCTGTAGTATCTAGCTGGCTATCTGTAATATCTAGCCGGCTATGGCTATCTGCAGTATCTAGCTGGCTATGGCTATCTGCAGTATCTAGCTGGCTATCTGCAGTATCTAGCTGGCTATGGCTATCTGCAGTATCTAGCTGGCTATCTGTAGTATCTAGCTGGCTATGGCTATCTGCAGTATCTAGCTGGCTATCTGTAGTATCTAACTGTCTATCTGTAGTATCTAGCTGGCTATGGCTATCTGTAGTATCTAGCCGGCTATGGCTATCTGCAGTATCTAGCTGGCTATCTGTAGTATCTAGCCGGCTATGGCTATCTGCAGTATCTAGCCGGCTATCTGCAGTATCTAGCTGGCTATCTGGAGTATCTAGCCGGCTATGGCTCTCTGTAGTATCTAGCCGGCTATGGCTATATGTAGTATCTAGCCGGCTATGGCTATCTGCAGTATCTTGCCGGCTATGGCTATCTGCAGTATCTAGCTGGCTATCTGCAGTATCTAGCTGGCTATCTGCAGTATCTAGCTGGCTATGGCTATCTGCAGTATCTAGCTGGCTATCTGCAGTATCTAGCTGGCTATGGCTATCTGCAGTATCTAGCTGGCTATCTGTAGTATCTAGCCGGCTATGGCTATCTGCAGTATCTAGCTGGCTATGGCTATCTGCAGTATCTAGCTGGCTATGGCTATCTGCAGTATCTAGCTGGCTATCTGCAGTATCTAGCTGGCTATGGCTATCTGCAGTATCTAGCTGGCTATCTGTAGTATCTAGCTGGCTATCTGTAGTATCTAGCTGGCTATGGCTATCTGCAGTATCTAGCTGGCTATCTGTAGTATCTAGCCTGCTATGGCAATCTGCAGTATCTAGCTGGCTATGGCTATCTGCAGTATCTAGCTGGCTATCTGTAGTATCTAGCTGGCTATCTGTAGTATCTAGCTGGCTATGGCTATCTACAGTATCTAGCTGGCTATCTGTAGTATCTAGCCGGCTATGGCTATCTGTAGTATCTAGCCGGCTATGGCTATCTGCAGTATCTAGCCGGCTATCTGCAGTATCTAGCTGGCTATCTGTAGTATCTAGCTGGCTATGGCTATCTGCAGTATCTAGCTGGCTATCTGTAGTATCTAGCTGGCTATGGCTATCTGCAGTATCTAGCTGGATATCTGTAGTATCTAGCTGGCTATGGCTATCTGCAGTATCTAGCTGGCTATCTGTAGTATCTAGCCGGCTATGGCTATCTGCAGTATCTTGCTGGCTATGGCTATCTGCAGTATCTAGCTGGCTATCTGCAGTATCTAGCTGGCTATGGCTATCTGCAGTATCTAGCTGGCTATCTGTAGTATCTAGCTGGCTATCTGTAGTATCTTGCTGGCTATGGCTATCTGCAGTATCTAGCTGGCTATCTGTAGTATCTAGCCGGCTATGGCTATCTGCAGTATCTAGCCGGCTATGGCTATCTGCAGTATCTAGCTGGCTATCTGTAGTATCTAGCTGGCTATCTGCAGTATCTAGCTGGCTATCTGTAGTATCTAGCTGGCTATGGCTATCTGCAGTATCTAGCTGGCTATGGCTATCTGCAGTATCTAGCTGGCTATCTGCAGTATCTAGCTGGCTATGGCTATCTGCAGTATCTAGCTGGCTATCTGTAGTATCTAGCCGGCTATGGCTATCTGCAGTATCTAGCTGGCTATGGCTATCTGCAGTATCTAGCTGGCTATGGCTATCTGCAGTATCTAGCTGGCTATCTGCAGTATCTAGCTGGCTATGGCTATCTGCAGTATCTAGCTGGCTATCTGTAGTATCTAGCTGGCTATCTGTAGTATCTAGCTGGCTATGGCTATCTGCAGTATCTAGCTGGCTATCTGTAGTATCTAGCCGGCTATGGCAATCTGCAGTATCTAGCTGGCTATGGCTATCTGCAGTATCTAGCTGGCTATCTGTAGTATCTAGCTGGCTATCTGTAGTATCTAGCTGGCTATGGCTATCTGCAGTATCTAGCTGGCTATCTGTAGTATCTAGCCGGCTATGGCTATCTGTAGTATCTAGCCGGCTATGGCTATCTGCAGTATCTAGCCGGCTATCTGCAGTATCTAGCTGGCTATCTGTAGTATCTAGCTGGCTATGGCTATCTGCAGTATCTAGCTGGCTATCTGTAGTATCTAGCTGGCTATGGCTATCTGCAGTATCTAGCTGGATATCTGTAGTATCTAGCTGGCTATGGCTATCTGCAGTATCTAGCTGGCTATCTGTAGTATCTAGCCGGCTATGGCTATCTGCAGTATCTTGCTGGCTATGGCTATCTGCAGTATCTAGCTGGCTATCTGCAGTATCTAGCTGGCTATGGCTATCTGCAGTATCTAGCTGGCTATCTGTAGTATCTAGCTGGCTATCTGTAGTATCTTGCTGGCTATGGCTATCTGCAGTATCTAGCTGGCTATCTGTAGTATCTTGCCGGCTATGGCTATCTGCAGTATCTAGCCGGCTATGGCTATCTGCAGTATCTAGCTGGCTATCTGTAGTATCTAGCTGGCTATGGCTATCTGTAGTATCTAGCCGGCTATGGCTATCTGTAGTATCTAGCCGGCTATGGCTATCTGCAGTATCTAGCCGGCTATGGCTATCTGCAGTATCTAGCTGGCTATCTGTTGTATATAGCTGGCTATCTGCAGTATCTAGCTGGCTATCTGCAGTATCTTTGGATGGTTCTTAGATCGATGACTCCGGACATGTACTGTAAGTACGTTTTAGTATTTAATTGTAAAAATAACATTACAGGAATGCACCTGGCTACCTGAGGCTTCCCTGTTATATGACAGACATTAAGACCCACTGGTTGATGCTTCTTCATAAATCCCTCTTAGGCCTCCCTCCTCCCTATCTGAGATACCTACTGCAGCCCTCATCCTCCACATACAACACCCGTTCTGCCAGTCACATTCTGTTAAAGGTCCCCAAAGCACACACATCCCTGGGTCGCTCCTCTTTTCAGTTCGCTGCAGCTAGAGACTGGAACGAGCTGCAACAAACACTCAAACTGGACAGTTTTATCTCCATCTCTTCATTCAAAGACTCATGGACACTCTTACTGACAGTTGTGGCTGCCTCACGTGATGTATTGTTGTCTCTACCTTCTTGCCCTTTGTGCTGTTGTTTGTGCCCAATAATGTTTGTACCATGTTTTGTGTTGCTACCATGTTGTGTTGCTACCATGTTGTTGTCATGTTGTGTTGCTACCATGTTGTTGTCATGTTGTGTTGCTACCATGTTGTTGTCATGTTGTGTTGCTACCATGTTGTTGTCATGTTGTGTTGCTACCATGTTGTTGTCATGTTGTGTTGCTACCATGTTGTTGTCATGTTGTGTTGCTACCATGTTGTTGTCATGTTGTGTTGCTACCATGCTGTGTTGTCATGTGTTGCTACCATGCTGTGTTGTCATGTTGTGTCATAACCCTATCCCAGACTTTAACCCTTACCTTAACCATTCATAACCCTATCCCAGACTTTAACCCTTAACTTAACCATTCATAACCCTATCCCATACCTTAACCCTTACCTTCACCATTCATAACCCTATCCCAAACCTTAACCCTTACCTTAATCATTCATAACCCTATCCCATACCTTAACCCTTAACCATTCATAACCCTATCCCATACCTTAACCCTTAACCATTCATAACCCTATCCCATACCTTAACCCTTAACCATTCATAACCCTATCCCATACCTTAACCCTTAATCATTCATAACCCTATCCCATACCTTAACCCTTAACCATTCATAACCCTATCCCAAACCTTAACCCTTACCTTAACCATTCATAACCCTATCCCATACCTTAACCCTTAACCATTCATAACCCTATCCCATACCTTAACACTTAACTTAACCATTCATAACCCTATCCCATACCTTAACCCTTAACCATTCATAACCCTATCCCATACCTTAACACTTAACTTAACCATTCATAACCCTATCCCATACCTTAACCCTTAATCATTCATAACCCTATCCCATACCTTAACCCTTAACCATTCATAACCCTATCCCAAACCTTAACCCTTACCTTAACCATTCATAACCCTATCCCATACCTTAACCCTTAACCATTCATAACCCTATCCCAAACCTTAACCCTTACCTTAACCATTCATAACCCTATCCCATACCTTAACCCTTAACCATTCATAACCCTATCCCATACCTTAACACTTAACTTAACCATTCATAACCCTATCCCATACCTTAACCCTTAACCATTCATAACCCTATCCCATACCTTAACACTTAACTTAACCATTCATAACCCTATCCCATACCTTAACCCTTAATCATTCATAACCCTATCCCATACCTTAACCCTTAACCATTCATAACCCTATCCCATACCTTAACCCTTACCTTAACCATTCATAACCCTATCCCATACCTTAACCCTTACCTTAACCATTCATAACCCTATCCCAAACCTTAACCCTTACCTTAACCATTCATAACCCTATCCCAAACCTTAACCCTTACCTTCACCATTCATAACCCTATCCCAAACCTTAACCCTTACCTTAACCATTCATAACCCTATCCCATACCTTAACCCTTACCTTAACCATTCATAACCCTATCCCATACCTTAACCCTTAACTTAACCATTCATAACCCTATCCCAAACCTTAACCCTTACCTTAACCATTCATAACCCTATCCCATACCTTAACCCTTACCTTAACCATTCATAACCCTATCCCATACCTTAACCCTTACCTTAACCATTCATAACCCTATCCCATACCTTAACCCTTAACCATTCATAACCCTATCCCATACCTTAACCCTTACCTTAACCATTCATAACCCTATCCCATACCTTAACCCATACCTTAACCATTCATAACCCTATCCCATACCTTAACCCTTACCTTAACCATTCATAACCCTATCCCATACCTTAACCCTTACCTTAACCATTCATAACCCTATCCCAAACCTTAACTATTTGGAATGAATGCCTAAACGTAACCCTCAACTTCTAAATTTGACGTTTGGAGAACGTGGATGAATGACTAATTCTGCAGTTAAACTGTGAAACCTTGTTGCAGAGAACACACACCCTCACACACACACTCTCACACACACACCCTCACACACACACCCTCACACACACACACACGCCCTCACAAACACACACACACCCTCACACCCTCACACACACACACACACCCTGCTGTACTCTACTCTACTCTACTCTACTCTACTCTACTCTGCTCTGCTCTGCTCTGCTCTACGATATACTCTACTCTACTCTACTCTGCTCTACTCTACTCTACTCTACTCTACTCTACTCTACTCTACTCTGCTCTGCTCTGCTCTGCTCTGCTCTACTCTCTCTCTACTCTACTCTCTCTACTCTCTACTCTACTCTGCTCTGCTCTGCTCTGCTCTCTACTCTCTCTCTCTACTCTACTCTACTCTGCTCTGTCTGCTCTGCTCTGCTCTCTCTACTCTACTCTGCTCTGCTCTGCTCTGCTCTCTCTCTCTCTACTACTCTGCTCTGCTCTGCTCTGCTCTGCTCTGCTCTGTCTGCTCTCTCTCTACTCTACTCTGCTCTGCTCTGTCTGCTCTCTCTACTCTACTCTACTCTGCTCTGCTCTACGACATACTCTGCTCTGCGCTCTGCTCTAATATAATATACTCTGCTCTAATCTAATCTACACTCTGCTCTACTCTGCTTTACTCTGCACGACTCTGCTCTACACTGCACTCTACTCTACTCTGGTCTATGCTCTACTCTGTCTATGCCTCTGCTCTATGTCTCTCTGCTCTATGTCTATGCTCTCTGCTCTGTGCTCTCTCTGTCTGTGTCTATCTGTCTATGCTCTCTGCTCCTATGTCTCTGTCTGTGCTCTGCTCTATGCTCTACTCTGCTCTATGCTCTACTCTGCTCTATGCTCTACACTGCACTCTACTCTACTCTGCTCTATGCTCTACTCTGCTCTATGCTCTACTCTGCTCTATGCTCTACTCTGCTCTATGCTCTACTCTGCTCTATGCTCTATGCTCTACTCTGCTCTATGCTCTACTCTGCTCTATGCTCTATGCTCTCTCTGCTCTATGCTCTACTCTGCTCTATGCTCTACTCTGCTCTATGCTCTACTCTGTTCTCTGCTCTCCTCTGCACCACTCTAATCTTCTCTACTCTGTACTCTGCTCCACTCTTCTGCTCTATATTCTCCTCCACTCTGCTCTACTCCACTCTGCTCCGCTCCGCTCTACTCTACCCTGCTGTATTGTACTCTACTCTACTCTACTCTACTCTGCTCCGCTCTACTCTACCCTGCTGTATTGTACTCTACTCTACTCTACTCTACTCTGCTCCGCTCTACTCTACCCTGCTGTATTGTACTCTACTCTACTCTACTCTGCTCCGCTCTACTCTACCCTGCTGTATTGTAATCTACTCTACTCTACTCTGCTCTATGCTCTACTCTGCTCCGCTCTAATCTTCTCTACTCTGTACTCTGCTCCACTCTTCTGCTCTATATTCTCCTCCACTCTATTCTACTATACTCTACTATACTCTGCTCTACTCTACTCTGTTCTACTCTACTCTGCTCTTCTGCTCTATATTGTACTCTACTCTGTTCTACTCTGCTTTGATACAATCTACTCTGCTCTACTCTAATCTACTACACTCTGTGCTCTACTCTGCTCTACTCTGCTCTACTCTATTCTACTACGCTCTGTGCTCTACTCTGCTCTGTTCTACTCTGCTCTACTCTATTCTACTACGCTCTGTGTCTACTGTGCTCTACTCTACTCTGTGCCCTACTCTGCTGTATTGTAATCTACTCTACTCGCAGTACTACAGTGTTGTAATGGAGACCAGGCCACGTCTGACTGACGCAGTACTACAGTGTTGTAATGGAGACCAGGCCACGTCTGACTGACGCAGTACTACAGTGTTGTAATGGAGACCAGGCCACGTCTGACTGACGCAGTACTACAGGGTTGTAATGGAGACCAGGCCACGTCTGACTGACGCAGTACTACAGTGTTGTAATGGAGACCAGGCCACGTCTGACTGACGCAGTACTACAGTGTTGTAATGGAGACCAGGCCACGTCTGACTGACGCAGTACTACAGTGTTGTAATGGAGACCAGGCCACGTCTGACTGACGCAGTACTACAGGGTTGTAATGGAGAAAAGGAGAAGGCCCGATGGCACATCAGTTAGAACGGCTGACTGAGCGCCCCCAGCCCCCTCTCAGAAACACACCAACCAAAGCAGAGCCCTGTTCTCAGCCAATGCCTGCCTCTCTCTCTCTCTGCTGTTCTCAGTGCCAAGGAGCCTCAGTTAAACTGGGACACAGCGAGACAGGCACAGCCAGCCAACCCCCCCACCACACACAGTAACGTGTATTCCCTCAGTAATACAACCATGTCCTCTCTCTCTCTCTGCTCAATGGCAGAAAAGCGGTGTGTGTGTCTGTGTCTGTGTGTGTGTGTGTGTATGTGTGTGTGTGTGTGTGTGTGTGTGTGTGTGTGTGTCTCATGACAAAGCAGGAATATAACACAGGGACTGTTTTTCCTTTAGAGAATAAAGGAATGAGGGCGCTGAAGTAGGACAGCTAAATATACTGACAGACACACACAGGTTCACATACACTATATATACTAATATACTAATATACTATACTATATATATATACTAATATACTGACAGACACACACAGGTTCACACTATATAAACTAATATACTAATATACTATACTATATATATACTAATATACTGACAGACACACACAGGTCCACATACACTATATAAACTAATATACTAATATACTATACTATATATATATACTAATATACTGACAGACACACACAGGTTCACATACACTATATAAACTAATATACTAATATACTATACTATATATATACTAATATACAGACAGACACACACAGGTTCACACTATATAAACTAATATACTAATATACTATACTATATATATACTAATATACTGACAGACACACACAGGTCCACATACACTATATAAACTAATATACTAATATACTATACTATATATATACTAATATACAGACAGACACACACAGGTTCACACTATATAAACTAATATACTAATATACTATACTATATATATACTAATATACAGACAGACACACACAGGTTCACATACACTATATAAACTAATATACTAATATACTATACTATATATATACTAATATACAGACAGACACACACAGGTTCACACTATATAAACTAATATACTAATATACTATACTATATATATACTAATATACTGACAGACACACACAGAGTTCACACTATATAAACTAATATACTAATATACTATACTATATATATACTAATATACAGACAGACACACACAGAGTTCACACTATATAAACTAATATACTAATATACTATACTATATATATACTAATATACAGACAGACACACACAGGTTCACACTATATAAACTAATATACTAATATACTATACTATATATATACTAATATACAGACAGACACACACAGGTTCACACTATATAAACTAATATACTAATATACTATACTATATATATACTAATATACAGACAGACACACACAGGTTCACACTATATAAACTAATATACTAATATACTATACTATATATATACTAATATACAGACAGACACACACAGGTTCACACTATATAAACTAATATACTAATATACTATACTATATATATACTAATATACATGGTGGTAGTGGTAGGGTTAGCATGGTGATAGTGGTAGGGTCAGCATGGTGATAGTGGTAGGGTCAGCATGGTGATAGCGGTAGGGTCAGCATGGTGATAGTGGTAGGGTCAGCATGGTGATAGCGGTAGGGTCAGCATGGTGATAGTGGTAGGGTCAGCATGGTGATAGTGGTAGGGTCAGCATGGTGATAGTGGTAGGGTCAGCATGGTGATAGTGGTAGGGTCGGCATGGTGATAGTGGTAGGGTCGGCATGGTGATAGTGGTAGGGTCGGCATGGTGATAGTGGTAGGGTCAGCATGGTGATAGTGGTAGGGTCAGCATGGTGATAGTGGTAGGGTCAGCATGGTGATAGTGGTAGGGTCAGCATGGTGATAGTGGTAGGGTCAGCATGGTGATAGTGGTAGGGTCAGCATGGTGATAGTGGTAGGGTCAGCATGGTGATAGTGGTAGGGTCAGCATGGTGGTAGGGTCAGCGTGGTGATAGTGGTAGGGTCAGCATGGTGATAGTGGTAGGGTCGGCATGGTGATAGTGGTAGGGTCAGCATGGTGATAGTGGTAGGGTCGGCATGGTGATAGTGTCCAGCCACACAAGCCATAGGCTGTTCACTCTGCCACTGTCCGGAAAACAGTCTGCTATAGACTGTATATTCACACCATATACACACTCACTCACATACACACACACACACTCGCAAACCGACACCACAAACACACACATACACATTACACACACAGACACATTTCTGGGGCTGAAATTATTACTCTCCTGCTTTGCACAATTGAACAACATAGCAAATTCGAACGGGACTTAAATTACGGTTGTGGGTATTTGTGCTCGTACACATAACTACACAACCCTTTCTCCTCAGTAAAACGTTCTCTCTCTCCCTCCCTCCCCCTCCCTCCCTCCCCTCTCTCTTCCTCCCTCCCTCCCTCCCTCCCTCCCTCCCTCCCTCCCTCCCTCCCTCCCTCCCCTCCCCAGTTTGTTCCCAGTTCTCCAGGGGTGTGTATGCCATCTTTGGTTTCTATGACAAGAAGAGTGTGAACACCATCACGTCTTTCTGTGAGACCCTCCACGTGTCCTTCATCACACCATCCTTCCCTGCTGATGGACTCAATCAGTTTGTCCTTCAGATGAGACCCGACATCAAGGGACCTCTGGTCAGCTTAGTGGAGTATTACAAGTGGGACAAGTTTGCCTACCTCTATGACAGTGACAGGGGTGAGTACTACTACCTTCTACCTACAGTTGAAGTTGGAAGTTTACTTACACCTTGGCCAAATACAGTCAACTTAATGTATGTAAACTTCTGACCCACTGGAATTGTGATACAGTGAATTATAAGTGAAATAATCTGTCTGTAAACAATTGTTGGAAAAATTACTTGTGTCATGCACAAAGTAGATGTCCTAACAGACTTGACAAAACTATAGTTTGTTAACAAGAAATTTGTGGAGTGGTTGAAAAACGAGCTTTAATGACTCCAACCTGAGTGGATGTAAACCTCCGTCTTCAGCTGTACATCTATTCATACATTCAGAAAGTATTCAGACCCCTTGACTTTTTCCACGTTACGTTACAGCCTGATTCTAAAATGGATTCAATTGTTTCCCCCCCATCAATCTACACACAATACCCCATAATGACATCACAATACCCCATAATGACATCACAATACCCCATAATGACATCACAATACCCCATAATGACATCACAATACCCCATAATGACATCACAATACCCCATAATGACACAGCAAAAACTGTTTTTTAGAAATGTTAGCAAATGTATTAAAAATACAAAATGAAATATCACATTTACATAACTATTCAGATCCTACTTTGTTGAAGCACCTTTGGCAGCGATACAGCCTCAAGTCTTCTTGGGTATGACGCTACAAGCTTGGCACACCTGTATTTGGGGAGTTTCACCCATTCTTCTCTGCCGATCCTCTCAAGTTCTCTCAGGTTGGATGGGGTAGCGTCGCTGCACAGCTATTTTCAGGTCTCTCCAGAGATGTTGGATAGTGTTCAAGTCCTGGCTCTGGCTGGGCCACTCAAGGACATTCAGAGACTTGTCCCGAAGCCACTCCTGCGTTGTCTTGGCTGTGTGCTTAGGGTTGTTGTCCTGTTGGAAGGTGAACCTTAACCCCAGTCGCAGGTCCTGAGCGCTCTGGAGCAGGTTTTCATCAAGGATCTCTGTACTTTGCTCCGTTCATCTTTCCCTCGATCCTAACTAGTCTCCCAGTCCCTGCCACTGAAAAACATCCCCACAGCATGATGCTGCCACCAACATGCTTCACCGAGGTTTCCTCCACACGTAGTGCTTGGCATTCAGGCCAAAGAGTTCAATCTTGGTTTCATCAGACCAGAGATTCTTGATTCTCATGGTCTGAGAGTCCTTTAGGTGCCTATTGGCAAACTCCAAGAAGGCTGCCGTGCCTTTTACTGAGGAGTGGCTTCCGTCTGGCCACTACCATAAAGGCCTGATTGGTGGAGTGCTGCAGAGATTGTTGTCCTTCTGGAAGGTTCTCCCATCTCCACAGATGAACTCTGGAGCTCTGTTTATGTGACCATTGGGTTCTTGGTCACCTCCCTGACCAAGGCCCTTCTCCCCTGATTGCTCAGTTTGGCCGGGCAGCCAGCTCTAGGAAGAGTCTTGGTGCTTCCAAACTTCTTCCATTTAAGAATGATGGAGGCCACTGTGTTCTTGGGGACCATCAATGCTACTGACATGTTTTGGTACCCTTCCCCAGATCTGTGCATCGACACAATCCTGGCTTGGTTTTTGATCTGACATGCACTGTCAACTGTGGTACCTTATATAGACAGGTGTGTGCCTTTCCAAATCATGTCAAATCAATTGAGTTTACCACAGGTGGACTCCAATCAAGTCAAGGATGATCAATGGAAACAGGATGCACCTGAGCTCAATTTCGAGTCTCATAGCAAAGGTTCTGAATACTTATGTAAATAAGGTTTGTGTTTTTCATTTCTAAAAACCTGTTTTCACACATACATACATACAGTATATCTACAAATGTACAGTAATCACTATAGTACAGACCTGACATGAAGGGACATCTAGTCAGTTCGGGTTTCCTACCTCTAGGACAGTCGACTGTATATCATATACACGGAGTATACTAAACATTAGGAACACCTGCTGTTTCCATGACAGACTGAGCAGGTGAATCCAGGTGAAAGCTACGATCCCTTATTGATCTGTGTAGATGAAGGGGAAAATAAGGATGTTTAAGCCCAGAGACAAATGAGACATGGATTGTGCCGTTCAGAGGGTGGAAGGGAAAGACTAAATATTGAAGTGCCTTTCAACAGGGTACGGCAGGAGGTGCCTTTCAACAGGGTACGGCAGGAGGTGCCTTTCAACAGGGTACGGCAGGAGGTGCCTTTCAACAGGGTATGGCAGGAGGTGCCTTTCAACAGGGTACGACAGTAGGTGCCTTTCAACAGGGTATGGCCGGAGGTGCCTTTCAACAGGGTATGGCGGGAGGTGCCTTTCAACAGGGTATGGCAGGAGGTGCCTTTCAACAGGGTATGGCAGGAGGTGCCTTTCAACAGGGTATGGCCGGAGGTGCCTTTCAACAGGGTATGGCCGGAGGTGCCTTTCAACAGGGTACGGCAGGAGGTGCCTTTCAACAGGGTATGGCAGGAGGTGCCTTTCAACAGGGTATGGCAGGAGGTGCCTTTCAACAGGGTATGGCAGGAGGTGCCTTTCAACAGGGTACGGCAGGAGGTGCCAGGCGCACCGGTTTGAGTCAAGAACTGCAACGCTGCTGAGTTTTTCAGCCTCAACAGAGTCCTGTGTGCATCAATGGTCCACCACCCGAAGGTCATTCTGCCACCTCGACACAAATGTGGGAAGCATTGGAGTCAACATGGGCCAGCATCCCTGTGGAACGCTTTCGACACCTTGTAGAGTCCGAACCCCGAAGAATTTAGGCTGTTCTGAGGGCAGAAGGGGGAAGGGTGCAACTCAATATTAGGAAGGTGCTCTTAATGTTTGGTATGCTCAGTATATACTGTATGCCTGAATATAGAAACACATACCAACTCAGTAGCCGTGTGGTTAGAGTATCTGCCCTGACATTTGAAGGTTGGGTGTTTGGTATGAATAGACTCTAAAAGTGACCTGATGCCTCTCTGCTTGGCACTCAGCATTAAGGAGATAGATTTGGTCGTGTGAAAGGCCCTGTGAAAACTAGCGTCCAGGGGGTGTACTGTACATCAAGCTGTCTCACTACAGAAACAGGAGATAGACTAGTGTCCTGTCCAGGGGGTGTACTGTACATCAAGCTGTCTCACTACAGAAACAGGAGATAGACTAGTGTCCTGTCCAGGGGGTGTACTGTACATCAAGCTGTCTCACTACAGAAACAGGAGCTAGACTAGTGTCCTGTCCAGGGGGTGTACTGTACATCAAGCTGTCTCACTACAGAAACAGGAGATAGACTAGTGTCCTGTCCAGGGGGTGTACTGTACATCAAGCTGTCTCACTACAGAAACAGGAGATAGACTAGTGTCCTGTCCAGGGGGTGTACTGGTACATCAAGCTGTCTCACTACAGAAACAGGAGATAGACTAGTGTCCTGTCCAGGGGGTGTACTGTACATCAAGCTGTCTCACTACAGAAACAGGAGATAGACTAGTGTCCTGTCCAGGGGGTGTACTGTTCATCAAGCTGTCTCACTACAGAAACAGGAGATAGACTAGTGTCCTGTCCAGGGGGTGTACTGTACATCAAGCTGTCTCACTACAGAAACAGGAGATAGACTAGTGTCCTGTCCAGGGGTGTACTGTACATCAAGCTGTCTCACTACAGAAACAGGAGATAGACTAGTGTCCTGTCCAGGGTGTACTGTACATCAAGCTGTCTCACTACAGAAACAGGAGCTAGACTAGTGTCCTGTCCAGGGGGTGTACTGTACATCAAGCTGTCTCACTACAGAAACAGGAGATAGACTAGTGTCCTGTCCAGGGGGTGTACTGTACATCAAGCTGTCTCACTACAGAAACAGGAGATAGACTAGTGTCCTGTCCAGGGTGTGTACTGGTACATCAAGCTGTCTCACTACAGAAACAGGAGATAGACTAGTGTCCTGTCCAGGGTGTACTGTACATCAAGCTGTCTCACTACAGAAACAGGAGATAGACTAGTGTCCTGTCCAGGGGTGTACTGTACATCAAGCTGTCTCACTACAGAAACAGGAGATAGACTAGTGTCCTGTCCAGGGGGTGTACTGTTCATCAAGCTGTCTCACTACAGAAACAGGAGATAGACTAGTGTCCTGTCCAGGGGGTGTACTGTACATCAAGCTGTCTCACTACAGAAACAGGAGATAGACTAGTGTCCTGTCCAGGGGGTGTACTGTACATCAAGCTGTCTCACTACAGAAACAGGAGATAGACTAGTGTCCTGTCCAGGGGGTGTACTGTTCATCAAGTGGCCTTACGCAACAGAATCTGTGCCCTCAGCACAGCCTCAATTCGTTGGGGCATGGACTCTACAAAATGTTGTTCCACAGGGATGCTGGCGCATGTTGGCTCCAACCTACAGTCTCCTACAGTCTCCTACAGTCTCCTACAGACTCCTACAGTCTCCGACAGTCTCCTGCAGTCTCCGACAGTCTCCTACAGACTCCTACAGACTCCTACAGTCTCCTACAGACTCCTACAGTCTCCTACAGTCTCCTACAGTCTCCTACAGACTCCGACAGTCTCCGACAGACTCCTACAGTCTCCGACAGTCTCCTGCAGTCTCCTACAGACTACGACAGTCTCCGACAGTCTCCTACAGTCTCCTACAGACTCATAAAGACTCTTACAGTCTCCTGCAGACTCCTACAGACTCCTACAGACTCCTACAGTCTCCTACAGACTCCTACAGTCTCCTACAGTCTCCTACAGTCTCCGACAGTCTCCTGCAGTCTCCGACAGTCTCCTACAGACTCCTACAGACTCCTACAGTCTCCTACAGACTCCTACAGTCTCCTACAGTCTCCTACAGTCTCCTACAGACTCCGACAGTCTCCGACAGACTCCTACAGTCTCCGACAGTCTCCTGCAGTCTCCTACAGACTACGACAGTCTCCGACAGTCTCCTACAGTCTCCTACAGACTCATAAAGACTCTTACAGTCTCCTGCAGACTCCTACAGACTCCTACAGACTCCTACAGTCTCCTAGTCTCCTACAGACTCCTACAGTCTCCTGCAGTCTCCTACAGACTCCTACAGACTCCTACAGACTCCTACAGTCTCCTACAGTCTCCTACAGTCTCCTACAGACTCATAAAGACTCTTACAGTCTCCTGCAGACTCCTACAGTCTCCTGCAGACTCCTACAGTCTCCTACAGACTCCTACAGTCTCCTACAGTCTCCTACAGACTCATAAAGACTCTTACAGTCTCCTGCAGACTCCTACAGACTCCTACAGTCTCCTACAGTCTCCTGCAGTCTCCTACAGACTCCTACAGACTCATAAAGACTCTTACAGTCTCCTGCAGACTCCTACAGCCTCCTACAGACTCCTATAGTCTCCTACAGTCTCCTACAGTCTCCTACAGACTCATAAAGACTCTTACAGTCTCCTGCAGACTCCTACAGTCTCCTACAGTCTCCTACAGACTCCTACAGTCTCCTGCAGTCTCCTACACACTCCTACAGTCCTAAACTTCCTACAGTTGTGTCAAGTTAGTTGAATGTCCTTTGGGTGGTGGACCATTCTTGATACACACAGGAAATTGTTGAGTATGAAAAACCCAGCAGCGTTGCAGTTCTTGACACAAATCGGTGCACCTGGCACCTCCTACCGTACCCCGTTCAAAGGAACTTCAATATTTAGTTTCACCATCTGAATGGCACACGTACACAATCCATGTCTGTTCCTAATGTTTGGTATACTCAGTGTATACCAAGCATCCACTATAGTGCACACCTTGATCAAAAATAGACCAGAGCTATTTTTACTGCCTTGATCAAGGACACAACGGTAGTGGGTAGTAGTTAGTAGCCAGTTCAGGACACAACGGTAGTGGGTAGTAGTTAGTAGCCAGTTCAGGACACAACGGTAGTGGGTAGTAGTTAGTAGCTTTCTAACCTACCTTGACCCTAGCCCCAGTTACCTTTCTAACCTACCTTGACCCTAGCCCCAGTTACCTTTCTATCCTACCTTGACCCTAGCCCCAGTTACCTTTCTAACCTACTGTGACCCTAGCCCCAGTTACCTTTCTAAGCTACTGTGACCCTAGCCCCAGTTACCTTTCTATCCTACCTTGACCCTAGCCCCAGTTACCTTTCTAACCTACCTTGACCCTAGCCCCAGTTACCTTTCTAACCTACTGTGACCCTAGCCCCAGTTACCTTTCTAAGCTACTGTGACCCTAGCCCCAGTTACCTTTCTAACCTACCGTGACCCTAGCCCCAGTTACCTTTCTAACCTACTGTGACCCTAGCCCCAGTTACCTTTCTAACCTACCTTGACCCTAGCCCCAGTTACCTTTCTAACCTACTGTGACCCTAGCCCCAGTTACCTTTCTAACCTACCTTGACCCTAGCCCCAGCTACCTTTCTAACCTACCTTGACCCTAGCCCCAGTTACCTTTCTAACCTACTGTGACCCTAGCCCCAGTTATCTTTCTATCCTACCTTGACCCTAGCCCCAGTTACCTTTCTATCCTACCTTGACCCTAGCCCCAGTTACCTTTCTATCCTACCTTGACCCTAGCCCCAGTTACCTTTCTATCCTACCTTGACCCTAGCCCCAGTTACCTTTCTATCCTACCTTGACCCTAGCCCCAGTTACCTTTCTAACCTACTGTGTGTGTATATATGTGTCTGTATAGGTCTGTCCACCCTGCAAGTGATCCTGGATACAGCAGCAGAGAGGAAGTGGGTTGTAACAGCCATCAACGTAGGCAACCTGAAGGATGAGAGGAAGGACGAGGCGTATCGCTCCATGTTCCAAGACCTGGAGATACGAAAGGAGAGGAGAGTCATTCTGGACTGTGAACAAGACAAGGTTAAAGACATCATGGACCAGGTTGGTCTGTCTGTCTGTCTGTCTAGACTGTGAACAAGGTAGGTTAAAGACATCATGGACCAGGTTGGTCTGTCTGTCTTTCTAGACTGTGAACAGGACAAGGTTAAAGACATTATGGAACAGGTGGGGTTCTATTGTGTTGGGAACTGATGTCCTCTATTGGGTTCTATTGGGATCCATTGAGTTCTATAGGGATCCATTGAGTTCTATAGGGATCCATTGGGTTCTATATGGATCCATTGGGTTCTATAGGGATCCAGTAAGTTCTATTGGCATCCATTGAGTTCTGTTGGGATCCATTGAGTTCTATTGGGATTCACTGGGTTCTATAGGGATCCATTGGGTTCTATAGGGATCCATTAAGTTCTATTGGTATCCATTGAGTTCTGTTGGGATCAATTGAGTTATATTGGGATCCACTGGGTTCTATAGGGATCCATTGGGTTCTATAGGGATCCATTAAGTTCTATTGGTATCCATTGAGTTCTGTTGGGATCCATTGAGTTCTATTGGGATCCATTTGGTTCTATAGGGATCCATTGGGTTCTATATGGATCCATTGGGTTCTATAGGGATCCATTGAGTTCTATAGGGATCCATTGGGTTCTATATGGATTCATTGGGTTCTATAGGGATCCATTGAGTTTTATAGGGATCCATTGGGTTCTATAGGGATCCATTGGGTTCTATTGGTATCCATTGAGTTGTATTGGAATCCATTGAGTTCTATTGGGATCCATTGGGTTCTATTGGGATCCACTGAGTTCTATTGGGATCCATTGGGTTCTATTGGGATCTATTGGGTTATATTAGGATCCATTGTTCTATTGGGATCCATTGAGTTCTATTGTATATTATCTGTTCACTGTATTAGGTATAAGGTAAGGGTAGAGTATATTGATAGAGTATATTGATACCAAAACATTCCTGAATAATAGTTTCTGATTAGCTAGAAAGGCATTCTAGAATGTACATTCCAGATAACATGACATTTGGAAAAGAAATTGTGTCACCTTACAATCATGACGCAGTAAGCCCCTACACATGCAGACCGTACTGGTTACAGAGTTACAGAAAGATAAACCTACACATGCAGACCATACTGGTTACAGTTACAGAAAGATAAACCTACACATGTTTTATATAATATTGTTTTATATAATATTGTTTTATATGATATTGTTTTATATGATATTGTTTTATATAATATAGTTTTATATGATATTGTTTTATATAATATTGTTTTATATGACATTGTTTTATATGATATTGTTTTATATTATATAGTTTTATATGATATTGTTTTATATAATATTGTTTTATATAATATTGTTTTATATGATATTGTTTTATATAATATTGTTTCATATGATATTGTTTTATATGACGTTGTTTTATATGACATTGTTTTATATGATATTGTTTTATATGATATTGTTTTATATGATATTGTTTTATATAATATTGTTTCATATGATATTGTTTTATATAATATTGTTTTATATGATACTGTTTTATATGATATTGTTTTATATAATATTGTTTTATATGACGTTGTTTTATATGACATTGTTTTATATGATATTGTTTTATATTATATTGTTTTATATTATATTGTTTTTTGTGTTCCTGCAGGTCATCACCATTGGCCGACATGTTAAAGGATACCATTACATCATCGCTAACCTGGTATGATACCTGGTATCTCTCATGTTACTACATAACTGGTAATGACATCACACATAGCCTGGTACTAACCTGGTATGATACCTGGTACCTCTCATATTTCTACATAACTGGTAATGACATCACACATAGCCTGGTACTAACCTGGTATGATACCTGGTATCTCTCATATTACTACATAACTGGTAATGACATCACACATAGCCTGGTACTAACCTGGTATGATACCTGGTATCTCTCATATTTCTACATAACTGGTAATGACATCACACATAGCCTGGTACTAACCTGGTATGATACCTGGTACCTCTCATATTACTACATAACTGGTAATGACATTACACATAGCCTGGTAATAACCTGGTATCTCTCATATTACTACATAACTGGTAATGACATCACACATAGCCTGGTACTAACCTGGTATGATACCTGGTACCTCTCATATTTCTATATAACTGGTAATGACATCACACATAGCCTGGTACTAACCTGGTATGATACCTGGTACCTCTCAAATTACTACATAACTGGTAATGACATCACACATAGCCTGGTACTAACCTGGTATGATACCTGGTACCTCTCATGTTACTACATAACTGGTAATGACATCACACATAGCCTGGTACTAACCTGGTATGATACCTGGTACCTCTCAAATTACTACATAACTGAGTGTGTGTGTCCAGGGCTTCGTTGATGGTGACTTGTCTAAGATCCAGTATGGGGGCGCCAACGTGTCGGGCTTCCAGATTGTTGACTTTGAGGAGCCACTCGTCTCCAAGTTCGACCAGAGATGGGAAGCACTGGAGGAGAAGGAGTACCCTGGTGCTGACAGCAGGATCAGGGTAGTACCACCTCTAATCTCTAACCCTAACCCTTGACCCCTACCCTAACCCTTGACCCCTACCCTAACCCTTGACCCCTACCCTAACCCTTGACCCCTACCCTAACCCTTGACCCCTACCCTAACCCTTGAACCCTACCCTAACCCATCACACTCTTTTCACAACAATGCAGTAATCAATATCAATATACAGCAGGATCAGGACCTCTACCCCCTACCCTACAGTACAGGAAGGAGTGCCATGTAGATGTAGAGTAACCTCTAACCCCTACCCTACAGTACAGGAAGGAGTGCCATGTAAATCAAATCAAATCAAATCAAATCAAATCAAATCAAATTTTATTTGTCACATACACATGGTTAGCAGATGTTAATGCGAGTGTAGCGAAATGCTTGTGCTTCTAGTTCCGACCATGCAGTAGTATCTAACAAGTAATCTAACAAATTCACAACAACTACCTTATACACACAAGAGTAAAGGAATGAATACGAGTATGTACATATAAATATATGGATGAGCGATGGCTGACCGGCATAGGCAAGATGCAGTAGATGGTATGGAGTACAGTATATACACATATATATGAGATGAGTAATGTAGGATATGTAAACATTATATAAATGGCATTGTTTAAAGTGGCTAGTGATACATTATTTCATCCAATTATAATTATTAAAGTGGCTAGAGATTTGGGTCGATGACCGAACGGCATAGGCAAGATACAGTAGATGGTTTAGAGTACAGTGTATACATTTGATATGAGTATGTCGGATACGTAAACATTATATACAAAATTGTTTAAAGTGGCTAGTGATACATTTGTTACATCCAATTCCTATGTATAAAGTGGCTAGAGATTTAAGTCAGTATGTTGGCAGCAGCCACTCAATGTTAGTGATGGCTGTTTAACAGTCTGATGGCCTTGAGGTAGAAGCTGTTTTTCAGTCTCTCGGTCCCAGCTTTGATGCACCTGTACTGACCTCGCCTTCTGGATGATAGCGGGGTGAACAGGCAGTGGCTCGGGTGGTTGTTGTCCTTGATGATCTTTTGGCCTTTCTGTGACATCGGGTGGTGTAGGTGTCCTGGAGGGCAGGTAGTTTAACCCGGTGATGCGTTGTGCAGTCCTCACTACCCTCTGGAGAGCCTTACGGTTGTGGGCGGAGCAGTTGCCGTACCAGGCGGTGATACAGCCCGACAGGATGCTCTCGATTGTGCATCTGTAAAAGTTTGTGAGTGATTTTGGTGACAAGCCAAATTTCTTCAGCCTCCTGAGGTTGAAGAGGCGCTGTTGCGCCTTCTTTACCACGCTGTCTGTGTGGGTGGACCAATTCAGTTTGTCCGTGATGTGTACGCCGAGGAACTTAAAACTTTCCACCTTCTCCACTACTGTCCCCTCGATGTGGATAGGGGGGTGCTCCCTCTCCTGTTTCCTGAAGTCCACGATCATCTCCTTTGTTTTGTTGACATTGAGTGAGAGGTTATTTTCCTGACACCACACTCCGAGGGCCCTCACCTCCTCTCTGTAGGCCGTCTCGTCGTTGTTGGTAATCAAGCCTACCACTGTAGTGTCGTCAGCAAACTTGATGATTGAGTTGGATGCGTGCTTGGCCACGCAGTCATGGGTAAACAGGGAGTACAGGAGAGGGCTGAGAACGCACTTTGTGGGGCCCCAGTGTTGAGGATCAGCGGGGTGGAGATGTTGTTTCCTACCCTCACCACCTGGGACCGGCCCGTCAGGAAGTCCAGGACCCAGTTGCACAGGGCTGGAGTCGAGACCCAGGGTCTCGAGCTTAATGACGAGCTTGGAGGGAACTATGGTGTTAAATGCTGAGCTGTAGTCGATGAACAGCATTCTTACATAAGTATTCCTCTTGTCCAGATGGGTTAGGGCAGTATGCAGTGTGATTGCGATTGCGTCGTCTGTGGACCTATTGGGACGGTAAGCAAATTGGAGTGGGTCCAGGGTGTCTGGCAGGATGGAGGTGATATGATCCTTGACTAATCTCTCAAAGCACTTCATGATGACGGAAGTGAGTGCTACGGGCGATAGTCATTTAGCTCAGTCACCTTAGCTTTCTTGGGAACAGGAACAATGGTGGCCCTCTTGAAGCATGTGGGAACAGCAGACTGGGATAGGGACTGATTGAATATGTCCGTAAACACACCAGCCAGCTGGTCTGCGCATGCTCTGAGGACACGGCCAGGGATGCCATCTGGGCCGGCAGCCTTGCGAGGGTTAACACATTTAAATGTTTTTCTCACATTGGCTGCGGTGAAGGTGAGCCCGCAGGTTTTGGTAGCGGGCCGTGTCGGTGGCACTGTATTGTCCTCAAAGCGAGCAAAGAAGTTGTTTAGTTTGTCTGGGAGCAGGACGTCATGGTCCGCGACGGGGCTGGTTTTCTTTTGTAGTCCGTGATTGACTGTAGACCCTGCCACATTCCTCTTGTGTCTGAGCCATTGAATTGTGACTCTACTTTGTCTCTATATTGACGCTTAGCTTGTTTGATTGCCTTGCGGAGGGAGTAGCTGCACTGTTTGTATTCAGTCATGTTTCCGGTAGCCTTTACCTGGTTAAAAGCAGTGGTTCGCGCTTTCAGTTTTGCGCGAATGCTGCCATCATTCTAACCCCATCTAACCCTGTAGATGTAGAGTATCCTCTAACCCCTACCCTACAGTACAGGAAGGAGTGCCATGTAGATGTAGAGTATCCTCTACCCCCTACCCTACAGTACAGGAAGGAGTGCCATGTAGATGTAGAGTATCCTCTACCCCCTACCCTACAGTACAGGAAGGAGTGCCATGTAGATGTAGAGTAACCTCTAACCCCTACCCTACAGTACAGGAAGGAGTGCCATGTAGATGTAGAGTATCCTCTACCCCCTACCCTACAGTACAGGAAGGAGTGCCATGTAGATGTAGAGTATCCTCTACCCCCTACCCTACAGTACAGGAAGGAGTGCCATGTAGATGTAGAGTATCCTCTACCCCCTACCCTACAGTACAGGAAGGAGTGCCATGTAGATGTAGAGTATCCTCTAACCCCTACCCTACAGTACAGGAAGGAGTGCCATGTAGATGTAGAGTATCCTCTAACCCCTACCCTACAGTACAGGAAGGAGTGCCATGTAGATGTAGAGTAACCTCTAACCCCTACCCTACAGTACAGGAAGGAGTGCCATGTAGATGTAGAGTATCCTCTAACCCCTACCCTACAGTACAGGAAGGAGTGCCATGTAGATGTAGAGTATCCTCTAACCCCTACCCTACAGTACAGGAAGGAGTGCCATGTAGATGTAGAGTAACCTCTAACCCCTACCCTACAGTACAGGAAGGAGTGCCATGTAGATGTAGAGTAACCTCTAACCCCTACCCTACAGTACAGGAAGGAGTGCCATGTAGATGTAGAGTATCCTCTACCCCCTACCCTACAGTACAGGAAGGAGTGCCATGTAGATGTAGAGTATCCTCTACCCCCTACCCTACAGTACAGGAAGGAGTGCCATGTAGATGTAGAGTATCCTCTAACCCCTACCCTACAGTACAGGAAGGAGTGCCATGTAGATGTAGAGTATCCTCTAACCCCTACCCTACAGTACAGGAAGGAGTGCCATGTAGATGTAGAGTATCCTCTACCCCCTACCCTACAGTACAGGAAGGAGTGCCATGTAGATGTAGAGTAACCTCTAACCCCTACCCTACAGTACAGGAAGGAGTGCCATGTAGATGTAGAGTATCCTCTAACCCCTACCCTACAGTACAGGAAGGAGTGCCATGTAGATGTAGAGTATCCTCTAACCATTTCTCTCTCTCTCTCTCTCTCTCTCTCTCTCTCTCTCTCTCTCTCTCTCTCTCTCTCTCTCTCTCTCTCTCTCTCTGTCTCTCTCTCTCTCTCTCTCTCTCTCTCTCTCTCTCTCTCTCTCTCTCTCCAGTACACGTCAGCTCTGACCTATGATGCGGTCCAGGTTATGACTGAAGCGTTCCGGACACTCACCAAGCAGCGGATTGACTTCAGTCGTCGTGGCAATAACGGGGACTGTCTGGCCAATCCAGCAGTGCCCTGGTCTCAGGGGATGGAGATAGAACGCGCGCTCAAACAGGTTACCATAGAAACAGCTGTTAGCGTGTTTTAGATTCTTCAATGATCTTGTGTGTTGTGTAGTTTTATATGGATGGGGTAAAATACTGTATATTTGTGGTGTGTGTGTGTGTGTGTGTGTGTGTGTGTGTGTGTGTGTGTGTGTGTGTGTGTGTGTGTGTGTGTGTGTGTGTGTGTGTGTGTGTGTGTGTGTGTGTGTGTGTGTAGGTGCGTGTGGATGGGCTGACAGGTAATATCCAGTTTGACCAGTATGGTAAAAGAGTCAACTACTCCGTCAACGTGATGGAACTGAAGAACACTGGACCAGTTAAGGTACAGCCATACAGCATTCACCAGCCCAGTCACTTCCTTACGATCAGCCAATCAGCGTTTACCAGCACACTCACTTCCTTACAATGAGCCAATTAACATTCACCAGCGTAGTCACTTTCTTACAATCAGCCAATCATAGCCCTTACACAGTCACATCAGCACACCAATTGGCCTTTCTCTCGTTTCCTGGTTGGGACATCCATTTTGGGGAAAATCTGGAAAATCCTATATCCAGCGTCTGGTCTTTTCTCAGTAGACACCAAGAGCGTCCTGGTGTAGAGTACCTCTGAATTCAAACCAAGAGCAAGTCCTGGTGTAGAGTACCTCTGAATTCAAACCAAGAGCAGGTTCTGTTGTAGAGTACCTCTGAATTCAAACCAAGAGCAGGTTCTGTTGTAGAGTACCTCTGAATTCAAACCAAGAGCAGGTTCTGTTGTAGAGTACCTCTGAATTCAAACCAAGAGCAAGTCCTGGTGTAGAGTACCTCTGAATTCAAACCAAGAGCAAGTCCTGGTGTAGAGTACCTCTGAATTCAAACCAAGAGCAAGTCCTGGTGTAGAGTACCTCTGAATTCAAACCAAGAGCGTCCTGGTGTAGAGTACCTCTGAATTCAAACCAAGAGCAAGTCCTGGTGTAGAGTACCTCTGAATTCAAACCAAGAGCGTCCTGTTGTAGAGTACCTCTGAATTCAAACCAAGAGCAAGTCCTGGTGTAGAGTACCTCTGAATTCAAACCAAGAGCAGGTTCTGTTGTAGAGTACCTCTGAATTCAAACCAAGAGCAAGTCCTGTTGTAGAGTACCTCTAAATTCAAACCTAGAGCAAGTCCTGTTGTAGAGTACCTCTGAATTCAAACCAAGAGCAAGTCCTGGTGTAGAGTACCTCTGAATTCAAACCAAGAGCAGGTTCTGTTGTAGAGTACCTCTGAATTCAAACCAAGAGCAAGTCCTGGTGTAGAGTACCTCTGAATTCAAACCAAGAGCAAGTCCTGTTGTAGAGTACCTCTGAATTCATACCAAGAGCAAGTCCTGGTGTAGAGTACCTCTGAATTCAAACCAAGAGCAAGTCCTGTTGTAGAGTACCTCTGAATTCAAACCAAGAGCAAGTCCTGTTGTAGAGTACCTCTAAATTCAAACCTAGAGCAAGTCCTGTTGTAGAGTACCTCTGAATTCAAACCAAGAGCAAGTCCTGCTGTAGAGTACCTCTGAATTCAAACCAAGAGCAAGTCCTGTTGTAGAGTACCTCTGAATTCAAACCAAGAGCAAGTCCTGCTGTATCTAAAGCCTCTTGGAAGTCAACCTGAGTTGGGCTTGAATTGTGTTTCCACTGCCTCCAGAATAGAAGTGATGTCCTGTTGCTAGTTAGCAAATGTGACTGTGCAGCTAGCTTTGCTACAACTAGCTAGCTAGCAAGATGTTGAAGAAAGAATTCACCCTCACCACGCTGTAACTAACGTTACCCCATACTCCCCATGCCAGCTAGCCAAATGTTTAGCTTGCTAGCTAGCTAAACGTTTAGCTTCATCGCTAGCATAGCTAGCTAGATTCCTAACCTTGCTTGCCTTGGGATTGGCTATTGGCTAGCAGGCTGACCAAACATATCAGAGGACAGGCTTTCAATCCCTGCTCGCTTATATTAGCTAGCTAGCGTGTTTCAACTGTGAATTGCAAGCTAACATTAGATGGCTGAATGTTGTCAAACGTTTTGTTGTGTTAGTGCAAAAATAAATGAAGGATCCAACTGTGTTGGTAATTCTTGTCATGTCTGACTAGTGCAGTAGGATACTACTTGTCCGTGTGCAAGCTAACAGCAACGAGCCTAGAAGAGCTAAACGTGAAAGCATCCAGCAGAGATCAGCTTCTCGTTAGCTAGCTAACGTTAGCTATATTATAGTTATAAAGCATTATGTTTTTGAAATAACATATATTTATTTGATTGTACATATGTCTTAGCAAACAAGCTCTTTGGCAACAAGCTAAGCTTTTTTTTTTGTCATAATATTTAGCTACCTAGCAAGCTAGCTTAGCTTAGCTAGCATTAAGTTTAGACGATAGAAACATGACCGTAAAAACAGCTCTAGCTTAGAAGAAAGACTGATGTTTATTTGTATCCAGAGAGATGGGCCCACAAGCATTTCTAAACCCAGAGACATAACATGACGAGACTTCCGGGAAGCGTGCAGAACAAACCAAACAGACCAGGCCGGGGTTTGAGAAGTTAATGAGAGAAGTGAAAGATTCTTCCTTTTTAGTTGTTCATTTTGTTGAAATCTAAAGGCACAACCTAGATTGGAGGCGAAATGTCTTCAGTAGCTGAACATGTTATTACTCCAACCAACCTCGTTAGAGTGACAAACTGACACAAAAACGACTTCATATCGAAGTGCCTTTGAGGCGACCGTTAGCCCAGCAGTAGTTTAGCGAGCCAACGTGGCCATGACATCCCCTACAAGTGTGATCTGGGATTTCTATTGGATCTTCATACTCTGTATCGTCTTTGACAGGCCAAGGCCCTTCACTCCTAGCAGAGCTCCAGCACCCAACACACCTGATTCAGCTGCACATGCTATTGGTGGTTAGTTGATTGGAATAACGCTACGGGTTTAACTGTGTGTGTCTGTGATGTGTGTGTGTGTGTGTGTGCGTGTGTGTGTGATGTGTGTGTGTGTGATGTGTGTGATGTGTGTGTGATGTGTGTGTGATGTGTGTGTGTGTGTGTGTGTGGTGTGTGTGGTGTGTGTGATGTGTGTGTGGCTGTGTGATGTGTGTGTGGCTGTGTGATGTGTGTGTGGCTGTGTGATGTGTGTGTGTGTGTGTGTGTGTGTGTGTGTGTGATGTGTGTGTGGCTGTGTGATGTGTGTGTGGCTGTGTGATGTGTGTGTGTGTGTGTGGCTGTGTGATGTGCGTGTGTGTGTGTGTGTGTGATGTGTGTGTGGCTGTGTGATGTGTGTGTGGCTGTGTGATGTGTGTGTGGCTGTGTGATGTGTGTGTGTGTGTGTTTTCAGATTGGCTACTGGAATGAAGTGGACAAGATGGTGGTGACTAAACTAGACATCTTCCCCAACGACACTAATGGGATGGAGAACAAGACCGTTATCGTCACAACTATCCTGGTAACTGCGTGGGGGTGAAGGGGGGTGGTGAAGGGGTGGGTGGTGAAGGGGCGGGTGGTGAAGGGGTGGGGGGTGAAGGGGGTGGGGGTAAAGGGGGTGGGTGGTGAAGAGGGTGGGGGTGAAGAGGCGGGTGGTGAAGGGGGTTGGGGGTGAAGGGGTGGGTGGTGAAGGGGGTGGGTGGTGAGAGGGGTGAAGGGGGTGGGGGTGAAGGGGGTGAGTGAAGGGGCGGGTGGTGAAGGGGGTGAAGGGGGGTGGTGAAGGGGGTGGGGTTGAAGGGGTTGGGGGTGAAGGTGGGGGTGAAGGGGGTGGGTGGTGAAGGGGGTGGGTGGTGAAGAGGCGGGTGGTGAAGGGGGTGGGGGGGTGAAGGGGGTTAGGGTGAAGAGGGGGTGGTGAAGGGGGTGGGGGTGAAGGGGGTGGGGGGTGAAGAGGCGGGTGGTGAAGGGGGTGGGGAGTGAAGAGGCGGGTGGTGAAGGGGTGGGGGTGAAGGGGGTGGGGGTGAAGGGGGTGGTGAAGGGGGTGGGGGTGAAGGGGGTGGGGAGTGAAGGAGGCGGGTGGTGAAGGGGGTGGGGGGTGAAGAGGCGGGTGGTGAAGGGGGTGGGGGTGAAGGGGGGTTGGGGGTTCAAATGACAAAAAAGATTTGTCATCTTTAAAGCCATCCTGGTAAAAGTGTGTGTGTGTGTGTGTGTGTGTGTGTGTGTGTGTGTGTGTGTGTGCGTGTGTGTGTGCGAATGTGTGTGTGTTGCAGGAAGCCCCATACGTGATGCTAAAGAAGAATGCCGAGTTGTTCCTAGACAACGACCGTTACGAAGGCTACTGCGTCGACCTGGCAGCGGAGATCGCTAAGCACTGTGGGATACGCTACCAGCTAAGGATTGTGGGAGATGGAAAGTACGGCGCTCGAGACGCTGAAACCAAGATCTGGAACGGGATGGTCGGAGAGCTGGTGTACGGGGTAAGACCCCTGACCTCTAACCTCTGATCTCTGTTGTCATTGTGAAACTAGTACCTGAGGACACAATAACTCTCTGCCTCCCCATCTCCCCTCCTCCCTCTCCCTCCCCTCCTCCCCCTCTCCCCCTCCTCTCCCCCATCTCCCACCCCTCTCCTCCCCCTCCTCTCTCCCCCTCCTCTCCCCTCTCCCCCCTCCCTCCCCCTGTAGAAAGCAGACATAGCTGTAGCCCCTCTCACTATCACCCTGGTCCGGGAGGAGGTGATCGACTTCTCCAAGCCCTTCATGTCTCTGGGCATCTCCATCATGATCAAGAAGCCCCAGAAGTCCAAACCCGGGGTGTTCTCCTTCCTGGACCCGCTGGCCTATGAGATCTGGATGTGCATAGTGTTTGCCTATATCGGTGTGAGCGTGGTGCTGTTCCTGGTGAGCCGCTTCAGCCCGTATGAATGGCACATGGAGGAGTACGAGGATGGCCAGCTGCCCACCAGCGAGTCCTCTAATGAGTTTGGGATCTTTAACTCTCTGTGGTTCTCTCTAGGAGCCTTTATGCAGCAAGGCTGTGATATCTCCCCAAGGTTGGTGTCCTGTTGCTAGGTAACGTGGCTCGCTGTGTTGGCAGCCCCCCTTCCTCCTGGAGCTGGTGTTTATATGCTGACCTCACTTCCTGCTGCTTACGCTAACCCTGACCTCTGACCTCTAGCCGCTAGCTTTAACCCCGACGTCTGGCTGCTAGCTCTAATGCTAACTGATTCTAGCTGGTAGCCCTAATGCTAACTAATTACTGCCATTAGCTCTAATGCTAACTGATTCTAGCTGGTAGCCCTAATGCTAACTAATTATAGCCATTAGCTCTAATGCGAACTGATTCTAGCTGGTAGCCCTAATGCTAACTAATTATAGCCATTAGCTCTAATGCTAACTGATTCTAGCTGGTAGCCCTAATGCTAACTAATTATAGCCATTAGCTCTAATGCAAACTGATTCTAGCTGGTAGCCCTAATGCTAACTAATTATAGCCATTAGCTCTAATGCTAACTGATTCTAGCTGGTAGCCCTAATGCTAACTAATTATAGCCATTAGCTCTAATGCAAACTGATTCTAGCTGGTAGCCCTAATGCTAACTGATTCTAGCCATTAGCTCGGATCCTCACTGATTCTATCTGGTAGCCCTAATGCTAACTAATTATAGCCATTAGCTCTAATGCTAACTGATTCTAGCTGGTAGCCCTAATGCTAACTAATTATAGCCATTAGCTCTAATGCTCACTGATTCTAGCTGGTAGCCCTAATGCTAACTAATTATAGCCATTAGCTCTAATGCTAATTGATTCTAGCCATTAGCTCTAATGCTAACTGATTCTAGCTGGTAGCCCTAATGCTAACTAATTATAGCCATTAGCTCTAATGCAAACTGATTCTAGCTGGTAGCCCTAATGCTAACTAATTATAGCCATTAGCTCTAATGCTAATTGATTCTAGCCATTAGCTCTAATCCTCACTGATTCTAGCTGGTAGCCCTAATGCTAACTAATTATAGCCATTAGCTCTAATGCAAACTGATTCTAGCTGGTAGCCCTAATGCTAACTAATTATAGCTGCTACCCCTAATGCTAACTGATTCTAGCCATTAGCTCTAATGCTAACTGATTCTAGCTACTAGCTCTAATGCTAACTGATTCTAGCTACTAGCTCTAATGCTAACTGATTCTAGCTACTAGCTCTAATGCTAACTGATTCTAGCTACTAGCTCTAATGCTAACTGATTCTAGCTACTAGCTCTAATGCTAACTGATTCTAGCTACTAGCTCTAATGCTAACTGATTCTAGCTACTAGCTCTAATGCTAACTGATTCTAGCTACTAGCTCTAATGCTAACTGATTCTAGCTACTAGCTCTCCTAAACAACCTTCCCTGTGTCTCAGTCCAGACTACTGATCAGAAGAGGGAGTTTAGGGTGTTAGAGTTTAGGGGTTAAGAAGTAGGGGTTAGGGTGTCTGGGTGTCTATGTTTAACAGTTAATATCACCTAGCCTGGAATTTCACATCAGTAGAGAGAGGAGAGGAGAGGAGAGGAGAGGAGGAGTGAGGAGGAGAGGGTAGAAGAGGAGAGGAGAGGAGGAGTGAGGAGGAGAGGGTAGAAGAGGAGAGGAGAGGAGAATGGGAGAGAAGAAGAGGAGAATGGGAGAGAAGAAGAGGAGAGGAGAGGAGGAGTGAGGAGGAGAGGGTAGAAGAGGAGAGGAGAGGAGAGGAGATGAGGAAAAGAGAGAGGAGAGGAGAGAGGAGAGAGAGAAGAGGAAAGAAGAAGAGGAGAGGAGAGGAGGAGTGAGGAGGAAAGAAGAAGAGGGGAGGGGAGGAGACGAGGACCACCACATAACCACAGGTCAGGGGTCAGAGGTCAAAGGTCAAAGGTCAGGTTAGCATATATCCACCACCCTGGGGCTGTCAATGCATGATGTCACTTCCTTTTCCTGCCTCTTGGAGGGGTACCGTGTTTTTGCTGCATATTCCCGTTTCTCTCCTTCGCTACGGGTCTACCAGGCTACATCTCTCTCTCTCTCTCTCTCTCTCTCTCTCTCTCTCTCTCTCTCTCTCTCTCTCTCTCTCTCTCTCTCTCTCATTGTGTGTGGTTCTGACTGTGTGTGGTTCTCCCCAGGTCTCTATCAGGACGTATAGTAGGTGGTGTGTGGTGGTTCTTCACTCTAATCATCATCTCCTCCTACACGGCCAACCTGGCTGCCTTCCTCACTGTGGAGAGGATGGTGTCCCCTATCGAGGGAGCAGAGGACCTGGCTAAGCAGACGGAGATCGCCTACGGGACCCTGGACTCTGGCTCCACCAAGGAGTTCTTTAGGGTGGGTCACACTCACACACTCACACACACACACATATACACACACACGCACACGCACACATATACACACACACACACTCACACACACACGCAAACGCACACACGCACACATATACACACACACACACACACACACACACACATATACAGACACACACACACACACACACAGACCTAATCAATAGTCAGTCTATGTACTGTATATATATCTGATCTGACAGGACAGACCTAATCAATAGTCAGTCTATGTACTGTATATATATCTGATCTGATAGGACAGATAGTACTACTGATCTCTTATCACTACTGACCTCACTGGTTAATCTCTTAGTACTACTGGCCTCACTGGTTAATCTCTTAGTGCTACTGGCCTCACTGGTTAATCTCTTTGTACTACTGGCCTCACTGGTTAATCTCTTAGTACTACTGACCTCACTGGTTAATCTGTTAGTACTACTGACCTCACTGGTTAATCTCTTAGTACTACTGACCTCACTGGTTAATCTCTTAGTACTACTGACCTCACTGGTTAATCTCTTAGTACTACTGACCTCACTGGTTAATCTCTTAGTACTACTGACCTCACTGGTTAATCTCTTAGTACTGACCTCACTGGTTAATCTCTTAGTACTACCGACCTCACTGGTTAATCTCTTAGTACTACTGACCTCACTGGTTAATCTGTTAGTACTACTGACCTCACTGGTTAATCTCTTAGTACTACCGACCTCACTGGTTAATCTCTTAGTACTACTGACCTCACTGGTTAATCTCTTAGTACTACTGGCTTCACTGTAATCTCTTAGTACTACTGGCCTCACTGGTTAATCTCTTAGTACTGACCTCACTGGTTAATCTCTTAGTACTACTGGCCTCACTGGTTAATCTCTTAGTGCTACTGGCCTCACTGGTTAATCTCTTAGTACTACTGGCCTCACTGTAATCTCTTAGTACTACTGGCCTCACTGGTTAATCTCTTTGTACTACTGGCCTCACTGGTTAATCTCTTAGTACTACTGACCTCACTGGTTAATCTGTTAGTACTACTGACCTCACTGGTTAATCTCTTAGTACTACCGACCTCACTGGTTAATCTCTTAGTACTACTGACCTCACTGGTTAATCTCTTAGTACTACTGGCTTCACTGTAATCTCTTAGTACTACTGGCCTCACTGGTTAATCTCTTAGTACTGACCTCACTGGTTAATCTCTTAGTACTACTGACCTCTCTGGTTAATCTCTTAGTACTACTGACCTCACAGGTTAATCTCTTAGTACTACTGACCTCACTGGTTAATCTCTTAGTACTACTGACCTCACTGGTTAATCTCTTAGTACTACTGACCTCACAGGTTAATTTCTTAGTACTACTGACCTCACTGGTTAATCTCTTAGTACTACTGGCCTCACTGGTTAATCTCTTAGTACTACTGGCCTCACTGGTTAATCTCTTAGTACTACTGGCCTCACTGTAATCTCTTAGTACTACTGGCCTCACTGGTTAATCTCTTAGTACTACTGGCCTCACTGGTTAATCTCTTAGTACTACTGGCCTCACTGTAATCTCTTAGTACTACTGACCTCACTGGTTAATCTCTTAGTACTACTGACCTCACTGGTTAATCTCTTAGTACTACTGGCCTCACTGGTTAATCTCTTAGTACTACTGGCCTCACTGTAATCTCTTAGTACTACTGACCTCACTGGTTAATCTCTTAGTACTACTGGCCTCACTGGTTAATCTCTTAGTACTACTGACCTCACTGGTTAATCTCTTAGTACTACTGGCCTCACTGGTTAATCTCTTAGTACTACTGACCTCACTGGTTAATCTCTTAGTACTACCGACCTCACTGGTTAATCTCTTAGTACTACTGACCTCACTGGTTAATCTCTTAGTACTACTGACCTCACTGTAATCTCTTAGTACTTCTTGCCTCACAGTCTATGTACTGTATATATATCTGATCTGATAGGACAGATAGTACTACTGATCTCTTATCACTACTGACCTCACTGGTTAATCTCTTAGTACTACTGGCCTCACTGGTTAATCTCTTAGTACTACTGGCCTCACTGGTTAATCTCTTAGTACTACTGGCCTCACTGTAATCTCTTAGTACTACTGGCCTCACTGTAATCTCTTAGTACTACTGACCTCACTGGTTAATCTCTTAGTACTACTGGCCTCAGTGTAATCTCTTAGTACTACTGGCTATCAGGTCAACGAGGCGGTCGTGTCTAGCTATATACATGTATGTCCTTGGAAGAACAACAGTCATTCACAACATGTGCAACATACATGAGAGCACCACCTATTCTGGACGACTGTGTGATCACACTCTCCGGAGCCGATGTGAGTATGACCTTTAAACAGGTCAACATTCACAAGGCCGCAGGGCCAGACGGAATACCGGATTACGTGTACCCAGAGCATGCGTGGACCAACTGGCATGTGTCTTCACTGACATTTTCAACCTCTCCCTGACCAAGTCTGTAATACCTCCATGTTTCAAGCAGACCACCATAGTCCCCGTGCCCAAGGAAGCCAAGGTAACCTGCCTAAATGACTACCGACCCGTAGCACTCACGTCTGTAGCCATGAAGTGCTTTGAAAGGCTGGTCATGGCTCACATCAACACCATTATCCCAGAAACCCTAGACCCACTCCAATTTGCATACCGCCCCAACAGATCCACAGATGATGCAGTCTATTGCACTCCACACTGCCCTTTCCCACCTGGACCAAACTAACACCTATGTGAGAATGCTGTTCATTGACTACAGCTCAGCTGACGGGCCATCCCCAGGTGGTAAGGGTAGGCAACAACACATCCGCCACGCTGATCCTCGACACGGTGGCCCCTCAGGGGTGCGTCCTCAGCCCCCTCCTGTACTCCCCGTTCACTCATGACTGCATGGCCAGGCACGACTCCAACACCATCATTAAGTTTGCCAATGACACAACAGTAGTAGGCCTGATCACCGACAACGATGAGACAGCCTATAGGGAGGAGGTCAGAGACCTGACCGTGTGGTGCCAGGACAACAACCTCTCCCTCAACGTGATCAAGACAAAGGAGATGATTGTGGACTAAAGGAAATGGAGGACCGAGCACTCCCCCATTCTCATCAACGGGGCTGTAGTGGAGCAGGTTGAGAGCTTCAAGTTCCTTGGTGTCCACATCACCAACAAACTATCATGGTCCAAGCACACCAAGACAGTCGTGAAGAGGGTACGACAAAACCTATTCCTCCTCAGGAGACTGAAAAGATTTGGCAAGGGTCCCCAGATCCTCAAAAAGTCCTACAGCTGCACCATCGAGAGCATCCTGACCGGTTGTATCACGGCGCTACAGAGGGTAGTGCGTACGGCCCAGTACATCACCGGGGCTAAGCTTCCTGCCATCCAGGACCTCTATACCAGGTGGTGTAAGAGGAAGGCCCTAAAAAATTGTCTAAGACTCCAGTCACCCAAGTCCTAGGCTGTTCTCTCTGCTACCACACAGCAAGCGGTACCAGAGCACCAAGTCTAGGTCCAAGAGGCTTCTAAACAGCTTCTACCCCCAAGCCATAAGACTAATGAACAGCTTCTACCCCCAAGCCATAAGACTAATGAACAGCTTCTACCCCCAAGCCATAAGACTAATGAACAGCTTCTACCCCAAGCCATAAGACTAATGAACAGCTTCTACCCCCAAGCCATAAGACTAATGAACAGCTTCTACCCCCAAGCCATAAGACTAATGAACAGCTTCTACCCCCAAGCCATAAGACTGATGAACAGCTTCTACCCCAAGCCATAAGACTGATGAACAGCTTCTACCCCCAAGCCATAAGACTAATGAACAGCTTCTACCCCCAAGCCATAAGACTAATGAACAGCTTCTACCCCCAAGCCATAAGACTAATGAACAGCTTCTTCCCCAAGCCATAAGACTAATGAACAGCTTCTACCCCAAGCCATAAGACTAATGAACAGCTTCTACCCCCAAGCCATAAGACTAATGAACAGCTTCTACCCCAAGCCATAAGACTAATGAACCGCTTCTACCCCCAAGCCATCAGACTAATGAACCGCTTCTACCCCCAAGCCATCAGACTAATGAACCGCTTCTACCCCCAAGCCATAAGACTAATGAACAGCTTCTACCCCCAAGCCATAAGACTAATGAACAGCTTCTACCCCCAAGCCATAAGACTAATGAACAGCTTCTACCCCCAAGCCATAAGACTAATGAACAGCTTCTACCCCAAGCCATAAGACTAATGAACAGCTTCTACCCCCAAGCCATAAGACTAATGAACAGCTTCTACCCCCAAGCCATAAGACTAATGAACAGCTTCTACCCCCAAGCCATAAGACTAATGAACAGCTTCTACCCCCAAGCCATAAGACTGATGAACAGCTTCTACCCCCAAGCCATAAGACTGATGAACAGCTTCTACCCCCAAGCCATAAGACTAATGAACAGCTTCTACCCCCAAGCCATAAGACTAATGAACAGCTTCTACCCCAAGCCATAAGACTAATGAACAGCTTCTTCCCCAAGCCATAAGACTAATGAACAGCTTCTACCCCCAAGCCATAAGACTAATGAACAGCTTCTACCCCCAAGCCATAAGACTAATGAACAGCTTCTACCCCCAAGCCATAAGACTAATGAACAGCTTCTACCCCCAAGCCATCAGACTAATGAACCGCTTCTACCCCCAAGCCATCAGACTAATGAACCGCTTCTACCCCCAAGCCATAAGACTAATGAACAGCTTCTACCCCCAAGCCATAAGACTAATGAACAGCTTCTACCCCCAAGCCATAAGACTAATGAACAGCTTCTACCCCCAAGCCATAAGACTAATGAACAGCTTCTACCCCCAAGCCATAAGACTAATGAACAGCTTCTACCCCCAAGCCATAAGACTAATGAACAGCTTCTACCCCCAAGCCATCAGACTAATGAACAGCTTCTACCCCCAAGCCATAAGACTAATGAACAGCTTCTACCCCCAGCCATAAGACTAATGAACAGCTTCTACCCCCAAGCCATCAGACTAATGAACAGCTTCTACCCCCAAGCCATAAGACTGATGAACAGCTTCTACCCCCCAGCCATCAGACTAATGAACAGCTTCTACCCCCAAGCCATAAGACTAATGAACAGCTTCTACCCCCAAGCCATCAGACTAATGAACAGCTTCTACCCCCAAGCCATCAGACTAATGAACAGCTTCTACCCCCAAGCCATAAGACTGATGAACAGCTTCTACCCCCCAGCCATAAGACTAATGAACAGCTTCTACCTCCAAGCCAGGTATGAAATTGCCACCTGGACTATTTACATTGACAGAGCAGACAGACCAGACAGACACACCAGACCAGAGCAGACAGACCAGACAGACAGACCAGAGCAGAGCAGACAGACCAGACAGACAGACAGACAGACAGACAGACGCTGTGCACCGCCCTATGGGACTCCCAATCCCGTCCGGTTGTGATACAGCCTGGATTCAAACCAGGGTCTGTAGTGACGCCTCTAGCACTGAGACCTTAGACCACCGAACCAGGGTCTGTAGTGACGCCTCTAGCACTGAGACCTTAGACCGCTGAACCAGGGTCTGTAGTGACGCCTCTAGCACTGAGACCTTAGACCGCTGAACCAGGGTCTGTAGTGACGCCTCTAGCACTGAGACCTTAGACCGATGAACCAGGGTCTGTAGTGACGCCTCTAGCACTGAGACCTTAGACCACTGAACCAGGGTCTGTAGTGACGCTTCTAGCACTGAGACCTTAGACCGCTGCGCCACTCGGGAGCCCTCCAGTACAACAGGTGTGGACTTTACCATGAAATGCTTTCTAACGATGCAGAGTAAACAATACACTATTTAATAGTAACTCCACATCCCAAATGGTTGCCAATACACTGGCACACACATCAATACGGCCCTGTATGATATCACACACTCTCAATAAACACACACACACTCACACACACACACACATCAATATGGCCCTGTATGATATCACACACACATCAATATGGCCCTGTATGATATCACACACTCTCATAAACACATCAATAAAGCGTAATACACACATCAATACGATCAGACACATTCACATGCCTCAATGCCCAAAATGAACTGTTAGTGAAAGGCTGTAACTGGTAGGGTTTAGAGGCTAGGAAGCAGGGGTTAGGGTGTAGGGGTTAGAGGCTAGGAAGCAGGGGTTAGGGTGTAGGGTTTAGAGGCTAGGAAGCAGGGGTTAGGGTGTAGGGGTTAGAGGCTAGGAAGCAGGGGTTAGGGTGTAGGGTTTAGAGGCTAGGAAGCAGGGGTTAGGGTGTAGGGTTTAGAGGCTAGGAAGCAGGGGTTAGGGTGTAGGGTTTAGAGACTAGGAAGCAGGGGTTAGGGTGTAGGGTTTAGAGGCTAGGAAGCAGGGGTTAGGGTGTAGGGTTTAGAGGCTAGGAAGCAGGGGTTAGGGTGTAGGGTTTAGAGGCTAGGAAGCAGGGGTTAGGGTGTAGGGTTTAGAGGCTAGGAAGCAGGGGTTAGGGTGTAGGGTTTAGAGACTAGGAAGCAGGGGTTAGGGTGTAGGGTTTAGAGGCTAGGAAGCAGGGGTTAGGGTGTAGGGTTTAGAGGCTAGGAAGCAGGGGTTAGGGTGTAGGGTTTAGAGGCTAGGAAGCAGGGGTTAGGGTGTAGGGTTTAGAGACTAGGAAGCAGGGGTTAGGGTGTAGGGTTTAGAGGCTAGGAAGCAGGGGTTAGGGTGTAGGGGTTAGAGGCTAGGAAGCAGGGGTTAGGGTGTAGGGGTTAGAGACTAGGAAGCAGGGGTTAGGGTGTAGGGTTTAGAGACTAGGAAGCAGGGGTTAGGGTGTAGGGGTTAGAGGCTAGGAAGCAGGGGTTAGGGTGTAGGGTTTAGAGGCTAGGAAGCAGGGGTTAGGGTGTAGGGTTTAGAGGCTAGGAAGCAGGGGTTAGGGTGTAGGGTTTAGAGACTAGGAAGCAGGGGTTAGGGTGTAGGGTTTAGAGGCTAGGAAGCAGGGGTTAGGGTGTAGGGTTTAGAGGCTAGGAAGCAGGGGTTAGGTGTAGGGTTTAGAGGCTAGGAAGCAGGGGTTAGGGTGTAGGGTTTAGAGGCTAGGAAGCAGGGGTTAGGGTGTAGGGTTTAGAGACTAGGAAGCAGGGGTTAGGGTGTAGGGTTTAGAGGCTAGGAAGCAGGGGTTAGGGTGTAGGGTTTAGAGGCTAGGAAGCAGGGGTTAGGGTGTAGGGTTTAGAGGCTAGGAAGCAGGGGTTAGGGTGTAGGGTTTAGAGGCTAGGAAGCAGGGGTTAGGGTGTAGGGTTTAGAGACTAGGAAGCAGGGGTTAGGGTGTAGGGTTTAGAGGCTAGGAAGCAGGGGTTAGGGTGTAGGGTTTAGAGGCTAGGAAGCAGGGGTTAGGGTGTAGGGTTTAGAGGCTAGGAAGCAGGGGTTAGGGTGTAGGGTTTAGAGGCTAGGAAGCAGGGGTTAGGGTGTAGGGTTTAGAGACTAGGAAGCAGGGGTTAGGGTGTAGGGTTTAGAGGCTAGGAAGCAGGGGTTAGGGTGTAGGGGTTAGAGGCTAGGAAGCAGGGGTTAGGGTGTAGGGGTTAGAGACTAGGAAGCAGGGGTTAGGGTGTAGGGTTTAGAGACTAGGAAGCAGGGGTTAGGGTGTAGGGGTTAGAGACTAGGAAGCAGGGGTTAGGGTGTAGGGTTTAGAGGCTAGGAAGCAGGGGTTAGGGTGTAGGGTTTAGAGGCTAGGAAGCAGGGGTTAGGGTGTAGGGTTTAGAGACTAGGAAGCAGGGGTTAGGGTGTAGGGTTTAGAGGCTAGGAAGCAGGGGTTAGGGTGTAGGGTTTAGAGGCTAGGAAGCAGGGGTTAGGGTGTAGGGTTTAGAGGCTAGGAAGCAGGAAGCAGGGGTTAGGGTGTAGGGTTTAGAGGCTAGGAAGCAGGGGTTAGGGTGTAGGGTTTAGAGACTAGGAAGCAGGGGTTAGGTGTAGGGTTTAGAGGCTAGGAAGCAGGGGTTAGGGTGTAGGGTTTAGAGACTAGGAAGCAGGGGTTAGGGTGTAGGGTTTAGAGACTAGGAAGCAGGGGTTAGGGTGTAGGGTTTAGAGGCTAGGAAGCAGGGGTTAGGGTGTAGGGGTTAGAGGCTAGGAAGCAGGGGTTAGGGTGTAGGGGTTAGAGGCGAGGAAGCAGGGGTTAGGGTGTAGGGGTTAGTCTAGGAAGCAGGGGTTAGGGTGTAGGGTTTAGAGGCTAGGAAGCAGGGGTTAGGGTGTAGGGGTTAGGCTAGGAAGGAGGGGTTAGAGTGTAGGGTTTAGAGGCTAGGAAGGAGGGGTTAGGGTGTAGGGTTTAGAGGCTAGGAAGCAGGAAGCAGGGGTTAGGGTGTAGGGTTTAGAGGCTAGGAAGCAGGGGTTAGGGTGTAGGGGTAAGAGACTAGGACGTAGAGGTTAGGGTGTAGGGGTTAGGCTAGGAAGTAGGGGTTAGGGTGTAGGGTTTAGAGGCTAGGAAGCAGGGGTTAGGGTGTAGGGGTTAGTCTAGGAAGCAGGGGTTAGGGTGTAGGGGTTAGAGACTAGGAAGCAGGGGTTATGGTGTAGGGTTTAGGGTAGGAAGCAGGGGTTAGGGTGTAGGGGTTAGGTGTATGGGTTAGGGTGTAGGGGTTAGGGTGTAGGGGTTAGAGGCTAGGAAGTAGGGGTTAGGGTGTAGAGGTCAGGCTAGGAAGCAGGGGTTGAGTGTAGGGGTTAGGGTGTAGGGTTTTAAGTGTAGGGCTTAGGTACTAGGAAGCAGGGGTTAAGTGTAGGGGTTAGGTGTATGGGTTAGGGTGTAGGGGTTAGGGTGTAGGGGTTAGAGGCTAGGAAGTAGGGGTTAGGGTGTAGGGGTTAGGATGTAGTGGTTAGAGGCTAGGAAGCAGGGGTTAGTGATTATGACTAGTTGAAGACCCTAGGGTGGCAACTCATACATTCTAAGTGATTATGACTAGTTGAAGACCCTATGGTGGCAACACGTACATTCTAAGTGATTATGACTAGTTGAAGACCCTATGGTGGCAACACGTACATTCTAAGTGATTATGACTAGTTGAAGACCCTATGGTGGCAACTCATACATTCTAAGTGATTATGACTAGTTGAAGACCCTATGGTGGCAACTCATACATTCTAAGTGATTATGACTAGTTGAAGACCCTATGGTGGCAACACGTACATTCTAAGTGATTATGACTAGTTGAAGACCCTATGGTGGCAACTCATACATTCTAAGTGATTATGACTAGTTGAAGACCCTAGGGTGGCAACTCATACATTCTAAGTTATTATGACTAGTTGAAGACCCTAGGGTGGAAACTCATACATTCTAAGTGATTATGACTAGTTGAAGACCCTATGGTGGCAACACGTACATTCTAAGTGATTATGACTAGTTGAAGACCCTTTGGTGGCAACTCATACATTCTAAGTGATTATGACTAGTTGAAGACCCTATGGTGGCAAAGGAAATCTACAAAACGCAGCCCACTGTTACATATTGTTGTTTTGGAAACAGAAACCGAATGGAGATCAAATGTTTTAGTGATGAGAAATTGTGCAGAATGTCATCCTAAGTGATTATGACTAGTTGAAGACCCTATGGTGGCAACTCATACATTCTAAGTTATTATGACTAGTTGAAGACCCTATGGTGGCAACACGTACGTTCTAAGTGATTATGACTAGTTGAAGACCCTATGGTGGCAACACGTACATTCTAAGTGATTATGACTAGTTGAAGACCCTAGGGTGGCAACAAGTACATTCTAAGTGATTATGACTAGTTGAAGACCCTATGGTGGCAACTCATACATTCTAAGTGTTTATGACTAGTTGAAGACCCTAGGGTGGCAACACATACATTCTAAGTGATTATGACTAGTTGAAGACCCTAGGGTGGCAACTCATGCATTCTAAGTGATTATGACTAGTTGAAGACCCTATGTTGGCAACTCATACATTCTATGTGATTATGACTAGTTGAAGACCCTAGGGTGGCAACACGTACATTCTAAGTGATTATGACTAGTTGAAGACCCTATGGTGGCAACTCATACATTCTAAGTGATTATGACTAGTTGAAGACCCTATGGTGGCAACTCATACATTCTAAGTGATTATGACTAGTTGAAGACCCTATGGTGGCAACACGTACATTCTAAGTGATTATGACTAGTTGAAGACCCTATGGTGGCAACTCATACATTCTAAGTGATTATGACTAGTTGAAGACCCTAGGGTGGCAACTCATACATTCTAAGTTATTATGACTAGTTGAAGACCCTAGGGTGGAAACTCATACATTCTAAGTGATTATGACTAGTTGAAGACCCTATGGTGGCAACACGTACATTCTAAGTGATTATGACTAGTTGAAGACCCTTTGGTGGCAACTCATACATTCTAAGTGATTATGACTAGTTGAAGACCCTATGGTGGCAAAGGGAAATCTACAAAACGCAGCCCACTGTTACATATTGTTGTTTTGGAAACAGAAACCGAATGGAGATCAAATGTTTTAGTGATGAGAAATTGTGCAGAATGTCATCCTAAGTGATTATGACTAGTTGAAGACCCTATGGTGGCAACTCATACATTCTAAGTTATTATGACTAGTTGAAGACCCTATGGTGGCAACACGTACGTTCTAAGTGATTATGACTAGTTGAAGACCCTATGGTGGCAACACGTACATTCTAAGTGATTATGACTAGTTGAAGACCCTAGGGTGGCAACAAGTACATTCTAAGTGATTATGACTAGTTGAAGACCCTATGGTGGCAACTCATACATTCTAAGTGTTTATGACTAGTTGAAGACCCTAGGGTGGCAACACATACATTCTAAGTGATTATGACTAGTTGAAGACCCTAGGGTGGCAACTCATGCATTCTAAGTGATTATGACTAGTTGAAGACCCTATGGTGGCAACACGTACATTCTAAGTGATTATGACTAGTTGAAGACCCTATGGTGGTAACTCATACATTCTAAGTGATTATGACTAGTTGAAGACCCTATGGTGGCAACACGTACATTCTAAGTGATTATGACTAGTTGAAGACCCTATGGTGGCAACACGTACATTCTAAGTGATTATGACTAGTTGAAGACCCTATGGTGGTAACTCATACATTCTAAGTGATTATGACTAGTTGAAGACCCTATGGTTGCAACACGTACATTCTAAGTGATTAAGACTAGTTGAAGACCCTATGGTGGCAACTCATACATTCTAAGTGATTATGACTAGTTGAAGACCCTATGGTGGCAACACGTACATTCTAAGTGATTAAGACTAGTTGAAGACCCTATGGTGGCAACTCATACATTCTAAGTGATTATGACTAGTTGAAGACCCTATGGTGGCAAAGGGAAATCTACAAAACGCAGCCCACTGTTACATATTGTTGTTTTGGAAACAGAAAACTGAAAGGAGATCAAATGTTTTAATGATGAGAAAATGTGCAGAATGTCATCCAAAACAAGTCAAACATTTAAATACCTTTATAGAATGTAAAGTAACAACCCAAACCGGTCTGTGTATCAAAACTGGTATATAGTAAAATACACAGGTCCGTGCATCAAAACTGGTATATAGTAAAATCCACAGGTCTGTGTATCAAAACTGGTATATAGTAAAATACACAGGTCCGTGCATCAAAACCGGTATATAGTAAAATCCACAGGTCTGTGTATCAAAACTGGTATATAGTAAAATACACAGGTCCGTGCATCAAAACTGGTATATAGTAAAATCCACAGGTCTGTGTATCAAAACTGGTATATAGTAAAATACACAGGTCCGTGCATCAAAACCGGTATATAGTAATATCCACAGGTCTGTGTATCAAAACCGGTATATTGTAACATACGGTATACCGTCCTACCCTAAGGTGTAGTTCTAATGTGTATATTATTATTATTAGATATTGCTGTTTGACAAGATGTGGCGGGTGTAGAGGTTAGGGTGTAGTCCTAATGTGCTGTCTCTCAACAGAGGTCGAAGATAGCACTGTTTGACAAGATGTGGCAGTACATGAAGTCAGCAGAGCCGTCTCCGTTTGTGAAGAAGACAGCGGAGGGGGTGCTGAGAGTCAGAAAGTCCAAGGGGAAGTACGCGTACCTTCTGGAGTCCACCATGAACGAGTACATCGAGCAGAGGAAACCCTGCGACACCATGAAGGTGGGAGGGAACCTGGACTCTAAAGGATACGGCATCGCCACGCCTAAAGGATCCCCATTAAGGTGGGTGAGATAGTATAACAATATGTCCTCTAATGTTGTTATAGTATCTTACCTACCCTGATGATCTGAAACACAGTGGTTTATATACAGGCTAGTCTAGTATAGTATAGTAAAGCATAGTATATTATAGTATAGTATAGTATAGCATAGTATATTATAGTATAGTATAACAATATGTCCTCTAATGTTGTTATAGTATCTTACCTACCCTGATGATCTGAAACACAGTGGTTTATATACAGGCTAGTCTAGTATAGTATAGTATAGTATAGTATAGTATAGTATAACAATATATCCTCCAATGTTGTTATAGTATCTTACCTACCCTGATGATCTGAAACACAGTGGTTTATATACAGGCTAGTATAGTATAGCATTGTATAGTATAGTATAGTATAGTATAGTGTGGTATAATATAGTATAACAATATATCCTCTAATGTTGTTATAGTACTTACCTACCCTGATGATCTGAAGCACAGTGGTTTATATACAGGCTAGTCTAGTATAGCATTGTATAGTATAGTATAGTGTGGTATAATATAGTATAACAATATATCCTCTAATGTTGTTATAGTACTTACCTACCCTGATGATCTGAAACACAGTGGTTTATATACAGGCTAGTATAGTATAGTATAGTATAGTATAGTATAGTATAGTATAGTATAGTGTGGTATAATATAGTATAACAATATATCCTCTAATGTTGTTATAGTACTTACCTACCCTGATGATCTGAAGCACAGTGGTTTATATACAGGCTAGTCTAGTATAGCATTGTATAGTATAGTATAGTGTGGTATAATATAGTATAACAATATATCCTCTAATGTTGTTATAGTACTTACCTACCCTGATGATCTGAAACACAGTGGTTTATATACAGGCTAGTATAGCATTGTATAGTATAGTATAGTATAGTATAGTATAGTATAGTATAGTATAGTGTGGTATAATATAGTATAACAATATATCCTCTAATGTTGTTATAGTACTTACCTACCCTGATGATCTGAAGCACAGTGGTTTATATACAGGCTAGTCTAGTCTAGTATAGTATATTATAGTATAGTATAGTATAGTATAACAATATATCCTCTAATGTTGTTATAGTACTTACCTACCCTGATGATCTGAAACACAGTGGTTTATATACAGGCTAGTCTAGTATAGTATAGTATAGTATAGTATAGTTTATTATAGTATTTTATAGTACTGTATAATATAGTATAGTATAACAATATGTCCTCAAATGTTGTTATAGTATCTTACCTACCCTGATGATCTGAAACACAGTGGTTTATATACAGGCTAGTATAGTCTAGTCTAGTCTAGTCTAGTATAGTATAGTATATTATAGTATAGTATATTATAGTACAACAATATGTCCTCTAATGTTGTTAAAGTATCTTACCTACTCTGATGACCTGATACACAGTGGTTTATTTTAGTATAGTATAGATTAATATAGTACAGTTTAGTACCCCATCCCCAACTCTGATCACCTGTAATCCTAGGGAAGACTACACTACTCCAGAGTTCTTAGCAGCTGGCAACAGAACTACACTACTTATAGTTCTTAGTGGCTGGCCACAGGACTACACTACCCATAGTTCTTAGTATCTGGTCACAATAACCCCCTGCAGTACCTAGGGATGGGCTTCAGACCAATAGTTATCTTGCTTCTTCCTGATTGGCTGAAGAGGGAATGTTGTCGCTAATACCTGGGTTGTTTTGGAGCAGCCATACTCTGAGGGTCAGGGTTGGGGTTAGGGCTAGGGCTAGGGGGTTGGGTTAGGGAATATCAGGGTACTGAGGAAGGATGGTTGAGGAGTATGTTTATATTGCAGGGCAACTGGTGTGACCTTTAATTAATCAATCTGCATGACTGTTGTGTTTCTTATTTGCTTAAATGTCTATCTGTTGAACTGCTGTCTGATTGCTCTGTTTCTCTGGAGTGATGTCTGTTCTCTGACACTGTGGGTCATGTGACTATTATTATCATACAGACCTGTTTGTTACTGGATATTATTATCATATAGACCTGTTTATTACTGGATATTATTATTATTATTTAGACCTGTTTATTACTGGGTCATATTATTATTATTATTATTATTATTATATAGACCTGTTTATTACTGGGTCATATTATTATTATTATTATTATTATTATTATTATTATTATATAGACCTGTTTATTACTGGGTCATATTATTATTATTATTATTATTATTATTATTATTATTATCATTATTATTATTATTATTATTATTATATAGACCTGTTTATTACTGGGTCATATTATTATTATTATTATTATTATTATTATTATATAGACCTGTTTATTACTGGGTCATATTATTATTATTATTATTATTATTATTATTATTATATAGACCTGTTTATTACTGGGTCATATTATTATTATTATTATTATTATTATTATTATTATTATTATTATATAGACCTGTTTATTACTGGGTCATATTATTATTATTATTATTATTATTATTATTTAGACCTGTTTATTACTGGGTCATATTATTATTATTATTATTATTATTATATAGACCTGTTTATTACTGGGTCATATTATTATTATTATTATTATTATTATTATTATTATATAGACCTGTTTATTACTGGGTCATATTATTATTATTATTATTATTATTATTATATAGACCTGTTTATTACTGGGTCATATTATTATTATTATTATTATTATTATTATATAGACCTGTTTATTACTGGGTCATATTATTATTATTATTATTATTATTATTATTATTATTATATAGACCTGTTTATTACTGGGTCATATTATTATTATTATTATTATTATTATTTAGACCTGTTTATTACTGGGTCATATTATTATTATTATTATTATTATTATTATATAGACCTGTTTATTACTGGGTCATATTATTATTATTATTATTGTTATTATTATTATTGTTATATAGACCTGTTTATTACTGGGTCATATTATTATTATTATTATTATTATTATTATTATTATATAGACCTGTTTATTACTGGGTCATATTATTATTATTATTATTATTATTATTATTTAGACCTGTTTATTACTGGGTCATATTATTATTATTATTTAGACCTGTTTATTACTGGGTCATATTATTATTATTATTATTATATAGACCTGTTTATTACTGGGTCATATTATTATTATTATTTAGACCTGTTTATTACTGGGTCATATTATTATTATTATTATTATTATTTAGACCTGTTTATTACTGGGTCATATTATTATTATTATTTAGACCTGTTTATTACTGGGTCATATTATTATTATTATTATTATTTAGACCTGTTTATTTCTGGGTCATATTATTATTATTATTATTTAGACCTGTTTATTACTGGGTCATATTATTATTATTATTATTATTTAGACCTGTTTATTACTGGGTCATATTATTATTATTATTATATAGACCTGTTTATTACTGGGTCATATTATTTTTATTATTATTATTATTATTATTATTATTTAGACGTATTTATTACTGGGTCATATTATTATTATTATTTAGACCTGTTTATTACTGGGTCATATTATTATTATTATTATATAGACCTGTTTATTACTGGGTCATATTATTTTTATTATTATTATTATTATTATTTAGACCTGTTTATTACTGGGTCATATTATTATTATTATTATTTAGACCTGTTTATTACTGGGTCATATTATTATTATTATTATTATTTAGACCTGTTTATTACTGGGTCATATTATTATTATTATTTAGACCTGTTTATTACTGGGTCATATTATTATTATTATTATTATTATTATTTAGACCTGTTTATTACTGGGTCATATTATTATTATTATTATTATTATTTAGACCTGTTTATTACTGGGTCATATTATTATTATTATTTAGACCTGTTTATTACTGGGTCATATTATTATTATTATTATTATTATATAGACCTGTTTATTACTGGGTCATATTATTATTATTATTATTATTATTATTATTATATAGACCTGTTTATTACTGGGTCATATTATTATTATTATTATTATTATTTAGACCTGTTTATTCCTGGGTCATATTATTATTATTATTATTATTATCATTATGCAGACCTGTTTATTACTGGGTCATATTATTATTATTATTATATAGACCTGTTTATTACTGGGTCATATTATTATTATTATTATTATTATTATATAGACCTGTTTATTACTGGATTATATGATGATTTATTTTAATTATGATTTTTATTATTATTAATATTATATAGAGCTGTTTATTACTGGATGTTATTATTATTATTATATAAACCAGTTTATTACTGGCTATAGCCCAGGCATGTATATTATATTATATTATTATGATAGCCCTCTGTACACTAGCCTTTAGCCACCTTCCCAATAACAGAGCCTGATACATTATGCTAAGCTAATTGCTAAGATTACGCTAATCCTGGTGCTAATGCTAATGGTTGTTGTAATATTAAGGTTAAGGCTAATTGCTAACAGTAATGGTAATATCTAAGGTTAAGGCTAAGGATCAGCTCGGGGAACAAACCTGGCACATCATCCTGTCTCACCAGTGTGTTTTATCTATCGTTGGTAGAAATGCAGTGAACCTGGCCGTGTTAAAACTGAATGAGCAGGGCCTGTTGGACAAACTGAAAAATAAATGGTGGTACGACAAGGGAGAGTGTGGCAGCGGAGGAGGAGAAAGCAAGGTTAGCCCCGCCCCCAGCCGCCACCAGGCCACAGACTGGTAACTAAGGCCAGGGAGTAAGCAGCACACACCCCCGGCACGGCGCCTACACACACACCTCACCCCTGTGATTCTGTAGCTAATCAACTCCTTGAATGGATCACGGTGATTAATTTGATTTGATTTGGCAGTCCAAAAAAACTATATATATATATATATATATATATATATATATATATATATATATATACACAGACCATAGAGCTATGTGAAGTAGAGAGGCTGTGCTCTGTGTCTGTGCTGCTTACTCAGGGTGATGCGTTGGTGCCTATCTGTCTGGTTGAGCTCTATGTTCAGCCAGGACATGTAGAGCAACAAGGCCTATCGCCGCCTCAATTAGACAACACATAGGAAGGCTAGATAAGGCTTAATAACAGCTGTTCTAGGGAGGCAGGAAGCTACATAAGGCTACATAACAGCTGTATGTCATGAAATAATAACATAACATAACATAGCTAATGTTATTTATGTTATTCCCCGTGCTGTGTGAAGAGTGCCAGTAAACCTAGCGGTGTTGAAACTCAGTGAACAAGGAGTCTTAGACAAGCTAAAGAACAAGTGGTGGTACGATAAAGGTGAATGTGGAACCAAGGACTCAGGAAGTAAGGTCAGTCACAGTGGGACACACACACACACACACACTGTACACACATTGTCTGTGTCAGTCCGGCTAGTATGTGGTGCCGTTTCTAAAGATAGATTTATCAGGTCAAAATAAAAGTGTCCTTATAAATCAGATTGTAAAACATTCAGAGGATCCAACTTTACCAACGACACCCCATAGGCTAGCAGGGTGAATAAAAGGTGTGGTTTGAGTTGATGAGACTGCATCGCTGTTCACATGCATTACTGTTTAACACAGAACACACCACAGTACTACACACTGTCTACACACACACACAACCAGTATGTTCAATTTCCCTTCATAGGATGCCCGGAGGCAAAGTCAATACTATCCGTAGGGTGATTGGTTGAGCCTTCTTGGTCACTCTGGGCCCTTAACAAAACACAAAACATGGCAGACAATTTGTCCTCGGATCTGAAATCAGAAGTAACCACCAACTTCAATGACAGTTATTTGGAAATGTAAAGACAAGTGTAAGACAAGCCGCACAGTAACATCGTCACCAAGGTGGGCTTGCCATGCTAGCTACAGGGCTGGAGTTCTCAGCCTTTTTCTTATGAAACAACTCAAAAGGGCTCATAAATGCTAATGGTTTGTCTCCAGGACATTTTTACCATTCCGTTTTTTAATTCAGGAGTCAGCGGTTGAGATATGATTCCACCATGGGCAACAACGACTGGATACTAGTTCCATTTCAGCCACATACTCTATGTTCAACTCATAGCTAGTTTCGGATAGCTACTGACTGAAGTGCAGATAGGTAGCTAGCATGTTGGCTCACACTGGCCAGACAGTAGCCAACAAGCTAGCTAGCTAATTGTGGATGCCAAAAGACTCTGGAGCTAATGGGCACACGGGCTACAGTAGCCAACTGGTTAGACATGGAAAACTAGTTCGTTTTCAGCCAAATACTCATAGTTAGTTTATCCACTGACCACCGCATTTAGGAGGATAGCTAATTACTGCAATGTAGCTAGCTAGATCAGTGGCCAGGCGGTAGCCACTACTAGCTAGATCAGTGGCCAGGCAGTAGCCACTACTAGCTAGATCAGTGGCCAGGCAGTAGCCACTACTAGCTAGATCAGTGGCCAGGCGGTAGCCACTACTAGCTAGATCAGTGGCCAGGCGGTAGCCACTACTAGCTAGATCAGTGGCCAGGCAGTAGCCACTGCTAGCTAGATCAGTGGCCAGGCACTAGCCACTACTAGCTAGATCGGTGGCCAGGCGGTAGCCACTACTAGCTAGATCAGTGGCCGGGCGGTAGCCACTGCCTAGCTAGATCAGTGGCCAGGCAGTAGCCACTGCTAGCTAGATCAG
>CM059810.1:24875349-24900349 GCA_030435695.1 Brachymystax lenok tsinlingensis
CTGTCACACACACCATACTGTCACACACCATACTGTCACACACCATACTGTCACACACCATACTGTCACACCATACTGTCACACACCATACTGTCACACACACCATACTGTCACACACACCATACACACACACACCATACTGTCACACACCATACTGTCACACACACACCATACTGTCACACACACCATACTGTCACACACCATACTGTCACACACCATACTGTCACACACCATACTGTCACACACACCATACTGTCACACACACCATACTGTCACACACCATACTGTCACACACCATACTGTCACACACCATACTGTCACACACCATACTGTCACACACACCATACTGTCACACACCATACTGTCACACACACCATACTGTCACACACCATACTGTCACACACACCATACTGTCACACACACCATACTGTCACATACCATACTGTCACACACCATACTGTCACACACCATACTGTCACACACACCATACTGTCACACACCATACTGTCACACCATACTGTCACACACACCATACTGTCACACACACCATACTGTCACACACCATACTGTCACACACACCATACTGTCACACACCATACTGTCACACACACACCATACTGTCACACACCATACTGTCACACACACACCATACTGTCACACACCATACTGTCATACACCATACTGTCACACACACACCATACTGTCACACACCATACTGTCACACAACATACTGTCACACACCATACTGTCACACACACCATACTGTCACACACCATACTGTCACACAACATACTGTCACACACACCATACCGTCACATACCATACTGTCACACACCATGCTGTCACACACCATACTGTCACACACCATACTGTCACACACCATACTGTCACACACACCATACTGTCACACACCATACTGTCACACACACCATACTGTCACACACACCATACTGTCACACACCATACTGTCACAGTCACACACCATACTGTCACACACACCATACTGTCACACACCATACTGTCACACACACCATACTGTCACACACCATACTGTCACACACACCATACTGTCACACACCATACTGTCACACACACCATACTGTCACACACCATACTGTCACACACCATACTGTCACACACACCATACTGTCACACACACACCATACTGTCACACACCATACTGTCACACACCATACTGTCACACACACACCATACTGTCACACACACCATACTGTCACACACCATACTGTCACACACACCATACTGTCACACACCATACTGTCACACACACCATACTGTCACACACCATACTGTCACACACACCATACTGTCACACACACCATACTGTCACACACCATACTGTCACACACCATACTGTCACACACACACCATACTGTCACACACCATACTGTCACACACCATACTGTCACACACCATACTGTCACACACCATACTGTCACACACCATACTGTCACACACCATACTGTCACACACACCATACTGTCACACACCATACTGTCACACACCATACTGTCACACACACCATACTGTCACACACACCATACTGTCACACACACACCATACTGTCACACACACCATACTGTCACACACACACCATACTGTCACACACCATACTGTCACATACACCATACTGTCACACACCATACTGTCACACACACCATGCTGTCACACACCATACTGTCACACACACCATACTGTCACACACCATACTGTCACACACACACCATACTGTCACACACACACCATACTGTCACACACCATACTGTCACACACACCATACTGTCACACACCATACTGTCACACACCATACTGTCACACACACACCATACTGTCACACACACCATACTGTCACACACACCATACTGTCACACACCATACTGTCACACACCATACTGTCATACACCATACTGTCACACACACACCATACTGTCACACAGCATAATGTCATACACCATACTGTCACACACACACCATACTGTCACACACCATACTGTCATACACCATACTGTCACACACACACCATACTGTCACACACCATACTGTCACACACCATACTGTCATACACACCATACTGTCACACACCATACTATCATACACCATACTGTCACACACCATACTGTCACACACACCATACTGTCACACACCATACTGTCACATACCCCATACTGTCTCACACCATACTGTCACACACACACCATACTGTCACACACCATACTCTCACACACACCATACTGTCACACACACACCATACTGTCACACACCATACTCTCACACACACCATACTGTCACACACACACCATACTGTCACACACCATACTCTCACACACACCATACTGTCACACACACACCATACTGTCACACAACATACTGTCACACACCATACTGTCACACACACCATACTGTCACACACACCATACTGTCACACACACACCATACTGTCACACACCATACTGTCACACACACACCATACTGTCACACACCATACTGTCACACACACACCATACTGTCACACACACACCATACTGTCACACCATACTGTCATACACCATACTGTAACACACACACCATACTGTCACACACCATACTGTCACACACACACCATACTGTCACACACCATACTGTCATACACCATACTGTCACACACACACCATACTGTCACACACCATACTGTCAGACACACCATACTGTCACACACCATACTGTCACACACACCATACTGTCACACACCATACTGTCACACACACCATACTGTCAAACACCATACTGTCACACACCATACATTCACACACCATACTATCACACACCATACTGTCACACACACACCATACTGTCACACACCATACTATCATACACCATACTATCACACACCATACTATCACACACCATACTGTCACACACACCATACTGTCACACACCATACTGTCATACACCATACTATCACACACCATACTATCATACACCATACTGTCACACGCACCATACTGTCACACACCATACTGTCACATGCACTGCATACCATGTCACACACACCATACTGTCACACGCACCATACTGTCACACACCATACTGTCACGCACCATACTGTCAGACACACCATACTGTCACACACCATACTATCATACACCATACTGTCACACACCATACTGTCACACACACCATACTGTCACACACCATACTGTCACATACCCCATACTGTCTCACACCATACTGTCACACACACACCATACTGTCACACACCATACTCTCACACACACCATACTGTCACACACACACCATACTGTCACACACCATACTCTCACACACACCATACTGTCACACACACACCATACTGTCACACACCATACTCTCACACACACCATACTGTCACACACACACACCATACTGTCACACAACATACTGTCACACACACCATACTGTCACACACACACCATACTGTCACACACCATACTGTCACACACACACCATACTGTCACACACCATACTGTCACACACCATACTGTCACACACACACCATACTGTCACACACACACCATACTGTCACACCATACTGTCATACACCATACTGTAACACACACACCATACTGTCACACACCATACTGTCACACACACACCATACTGTCACACACCATACTGTCATACACCATACTGTCACACACACACCATACTGTCACACACCATACAGTCACACACACCATACTGTCACACACCATACTGTCACACACACCATACTGTCACACACCATACTGTCACACACCATACATTCACACACCATACTATCACACACCATACTGTCACACACACACCATACTGTCACACACCATACTATCATACACCATACTATCACACACCATACTATCACACACCATACTGTCACACACACCATACTGTCACACACCATACTATCATACACCATACTATCACACACCATACTATCATACACCATACTGTCACACACCATACTGTCACACGCACCATACTGTCACACGCACCATACTGTCACACGCACCATACTGTCACACACACCATACTGTCACGCACCATACTGTCACGCACCATACTGTCACGCACCATACTGTCACGCACCATACTGTCAGGCACCATACTGTCACGCACCATACTGTCACGCACCATAATGTCACACACCATACTGTCACACACCATACTGTCACACACCATACTGTCACACGCACCATACTGTCACACGCACCATCCTGTCACGCACCATACTGTCACACGCACCATACTGTCACACGCACCATACTGTCACACACCACACTGTCACATACACCATACTGTCACACGCACCATACTGTCACACGCACCATACTGTCACACACACCATACTGTGACACACACAACATACAGTCACACACCATACTGTCACACACACCATACTGTCACACACCATACTGTCACACACACCATACTGTCACACACACCATACTGTCACACACCATACTGTCACACAACATACTGTCACACACACCATACTGTCACATACCATAATGTCACACACCATGCTGTCACATACCCCATACTGTCTCACACCATACTGTCACACACACACCATACTGTCACACACACAACATACTGTCACACACACCATACTGTCACACACACCATACTGTCACACACACACCATACTGTCACACACACACCATACTGTCACACACCATACTCTCACACACACCATACTGTCACACACACACCATACTGTCACACACCATACTCTCACACACACCATACTGTCACACACACACCATACTGTCACACACACACCATGCTGTCACACACCATACTCTCACACACACCATACTGTCACACACACACCATACTGTCACGCACCATACTGTCACACACCATACTGTCACACAACATACTGTCACACACCATACTGTCACACACACCGTACTGTCACACAACATACTGTCACACACCATACTGTCACACACACCATACTGTCACACACACAACATACAGTCACACACCATACTGTTTTACACACCATACTGTCACACACCATACGGTCACACACCATACTGTCATACACCATACTGTCACACACACACCATACTGTCACACAGCATAATGTCATACACCATACTGTCACACACACACCATACTGTCATACACCATACTGTCACACACACACCATACTGTCACACACCATACTGTCACACACCATACTGTCATACACACCATACTGTCACACACCATACTGTCACACACCATACTGTCACACACCATACTGTCACACACACCATACTGTCACACACCATACTGTCACATACCCCATACTGTCTCACACCATACTGTCACACACACCGTACTGTCACACAACATACTGTCACACACCATACTCTCACACACACCATACTGTCACACACACACCATACTGTCACACACCATACTCTCACACACACCATACTGTCACACACACACCATACTGTCACACACCATACTCTCACACACACCATACTGTCACACACACACACCATACTGTCACACAACATACTGTCACACACCATACTGTCACACACACCATACTGTCACACACACCATACTGTCACACACACACCATACTGTCACACACCATACTGTCACACACACACCATACTGTCACACACCATACTGTCACACACACACCATACTGTCACACACACACCATACTGTCACACCATACTGTCATACACCATACTGTAACACACACACCATACTGTCACACACCATACTGTCACACACACACCATACTGTCACACACCATACTGTCATACACCATACTGTCACACACACACCATACTGTCACACACCATACTGTCAGACACACCATACTGTCACACACCATACTGTCACACACACCATACTGTCACACACCATACTGTCACACACACCATACTGTCACACACCATACTGTCATACACCATACATTCACACACCATACTATCACACACCATATTGTCACACACACACCATACTGTCACACACCATACTATCATACACCATACTATCACACACCATACTATCACACACCATACTGTCACACACACCATACTGTCACACACCATACTGTCATACACCATACTATCACACACCATACTGTCACACACCATACTGTCACACGCACCATACTGTCACACGCACCATACTGTCACACACACCATACTGTCACACACATCATACTGTCACGCACCATACTGTCACACACCATACTGTCACGCACCATACTGTCAGACACACCATACTGTCACACACCATACTATCATACACCATACTGTCACACACCATACTGTCACACACACCATACTGTCACACACCATACTGTCACATACCCCATACTGTCTCACACCATACTGTCACACACACACCATACTGTCACACACCATACTCTCACACACACCATACTGTCACACACACACCATACTGTCACACACCATACTCTCACACACACCATACTGTCACACACACACCATACTGTCACACACCATACTCTCACACACACCATACTGTCACACACACACACCATACTGTCACACAACATACTGTCACACACCATACTGTCACACACACCATACTGTCACACACACCATACTGTCACACACACACCATACTGTCACACACACACCATACTGTCACACACACACCATACTGTCACACACCATACTGTCACACACCATACTGTCACACACACACCATACTGTCACACACACACCATACTGTCACACCATACTGTCATACACCATACTGTAACACACACACCATACTGTCACACACCATACTGTCACACACACACCATACTGTCACACACCATACTGTCATACACCATACTGTCACACACACACCATACTGTCACACACCATACAGTCACACACACCATACTGTCACACACCATACTGTCACACACACCATACTGTCACACACCATACTGTCACACACCATACATTCACACACCATACTATCACACACCATACTGTCACACACACACCATACTGTCACACACCATACTATCATACACCATACTATCACACACCATACTATCACACACCATACTGTCACACACACCATACTGTCACACACCATACTATCATACACCATACTATCACACACCATACTATCATACACCATACTGTCACACACCATACTGTCACACGCACCATACTGTCACACGCACCATACTGTCACACGCACCATACTGTCACACGCACCATACTGTCACACACACCATACTGTCACGCACCATACTGTCACGCACCATACTGTCACGCACCATACTGTCAGACACCATACTGTCACGCACCATACTGTCACGCACCATACTGTCACGCACCATAATGTCACACACCATACTGTCACACACCATACTGTCACACACCATACTGTCACACACCATACTGTCACACGCACCATACATTCACACGCACCATCCTGTCACGCACCATACTGTCACACGCACCATACTGTCACACGCACCATACTGTCACACACCACACTGTCACATACACCATACTGTCACACGCACCATACTGTCACACGCACCATACTGTCACACACACCATACTGTGACACACACAACATACAGTCACACACCATACTGTCACACACACCATACTGTCACACACCATACTGTCACACACACCATACTGTCACACACACCATACTGTCACACACCATACTGTCACACAACATACTGTCACACACACCATACTGTCACATACCATACTGTCACACACCATGCTGTCACATACCCCATACTGTCTCACACCATACTGTCACACACACACCATACTGTCACACACACAACATACAGTCACACACCATACTGTCACACACACCATACTGTCACACACACCATACTGTCACACACACACCATACTGTCACACACACAACATACAGTCACACACCATACTGTCACACACACCATACTGTCACACACCATACTGTCTCACACCATACTGTCACACACACACCATACTGTCACACACCATACTCTCACACACACCATACTGTCACACAAACACCATACTTTCACAGACACCATGCTGTCACACACCATACTCTCACACACACCATACTTTCACATACCCCATACTGTCTCACACCATACTTTCACACACACACCATACTGTCACACACCATACTCTCACACACACCATACTGTCACACAAACACCATAATGTCACAGACACCATGCTGTCACACACCATACTCTCACACACACCATACTGTCACACACACACCATACTGTCACACACCATACTGTCATACACCATACTATCACACACCATACTGTCACCCACCATACTGTCACACACCATACTGTCACACACCATACTGTCACACACACCCTACTGTAACACACACCATGCTGTCACACACACAATGCTGTCACACACACACCATACAGTCACACACCATACTGTCTCACACCATACTGTCACACACACCATACTGTCACACACACCATACTGTCACACACCATACTGTCACACACACCATACTGTCACACACCATACTGTCACACACCATACTGTCACACAACATACTGTCACACACCATACTGTCACACACACCGTACTGTCACACAACATACTGTCACACACCATACTGTCACACACACCATACTGTCACACACACCATACTGTCACACACACACCATACTGTCACACACCATACTGTCACACACACCATACTGTCACACACCATACTGTCACACACCATACTGTCACACACCATACTGTCACACACACCATACTGTCACACACACCATACTGTCACACACACACCATACTGTTTTACACACCATACTGTCACACACCATACTGTCATACACCATACTGTCACACACCATACTGTCACACACACACCATACTGTCACACACCATACTGTCACACACCATACTGTCATACACCATACTGTCACACACACACCATACTGTCACACACCATACTGTCACACACACCATACTGTCACACACCATACTGTCACACACCATACTGTCACACACCATACTGTCACACACACCATACTGTCACACACACCATACTGTCACACACACACCATACTGTTTTACACACCATACTGTCACACAGCATACTGTCATACACCATACTGTCACACACCATACTGTCACACACCATACTGTCATACACCATACTGTCACACACACACCATACTGTCACACACCATACTGTCACACACCATACTGTCATACACCATACTGTCACACACAGTACTGTCATACACACCATACTGTCACACACCATACTATCATACACCATACTATCACACACCATACTGTCATACACACCATACTGTCACACACCATACTGTCACACAACATACTGTCACACACACCATCCTGTCACATACCATACTGTCACATACCATGCTGTCACACACCATACTGTCACACAACATACTGTCACACACCATACTGTCACACACACCATACTGTCACGCACACCATACTGTCACACACACACCATACTGTCACACACACAACATACAGTCACACACCATACTCTCACACACACCATACTGTCACACAAACACCATACTGTCACACACACACCATGCTGTCACACACCATACTCTCACACACACCATACTGTCAAACACACACCATACTGTCACACACCATACTGTCATACACCATACTGTCACACACCATACTGTCACGAACCATACTGTCACACACCATACTGTCACACACCATACTGTCACACACACCATACTGTCACACACACCATGCTGTCACACAACATACTGTCACACAACATACTGTCACACACCATACTGTCACACACACCATACTGTCACACACACCATACTGTCACACACACCATACTGTCACACACCATACTGTCGCATACCCCATACTGTCTCACACCATACTGTCACACACACACCATACTGTCACACACCATACTCTCACACACACCATACTGTCACACAAACACCATACTGTCACACACACACCATGCTGTCACACACCATACTCTCACACACACCATACTGTCACACACACACCATACTGTCACACACCATACTGTCATACACCATACTGTCACACACCATACTGTCACGAACCATACTGTCACACACCATACTGTCACACACCATACTGTCACACAACATACTGTCACACACACCATACTGTCACATACCATACTGTCACATACCCCATACTGTCTCACACCATACTGTCACACACACACCATACTGTCACACACACAACATACAGTCACACACCATACTGTCACACACACCATACTGTCACACACACCATACTGTCACACACACACCATACTGTCACACACACAACATACAGTCACACACCATACTGTCACACACACCATACTGTCACACACCATACTGTCACATACCCCATACTGTCTCACACCATACTGTCACACACACACCATACTGTCACACACCATACTCTCACACACACCATACTGTCACACAAACACCATACTGTCACAGACACCATGCTGTCACACACCATACTCTCACACACACCATACTTTCACATACCCCATACTGTCTCACACCATACTTTCACACACACACCATACTGTCACACACCATACTCTCACACACACCATACTGTCACACAAACACCCTACTGTCACACACACACCATGCTGTCACACACCATACTCTCACACACACCATACTGTCACACACACACCATACTGTCACACACCATACTCTCACACACACCATACTCTCACACAAACACCATACTGTCACAGACACCATGCTGTCACACACCATACTCTCACACACACCATACTGTCACACACACACCATACTGTCACACACCATACTGTCATACACCATACTGTCACACACCATACTGTCACCCACCATACTGTCACACACCATACTGTCACACACCATACTGTCACAAACACCCTACTGTCACACACACCATGCTGTCACACACACAATGCTGTCACACACACACCATACAGTCACACACCATACTGTCACACACACCATACTGTCACACACACCATACTGTCACACACCATACTGTCACACACACCATACTGTCACACACCATACTGTCACACACCATACTGTCACACACCATACTGTCACACAACATACTGTCACACACCATACTGTCACACACACCATACTGTCACACACACCACTGTCACACAACATACTGTCACACACCATACTGTCACACACACCATACTGTCACACACACCATACTGTCACACACACACCATACTGTCACACACCATACTGTCACACACCATACTGTCACACACCATACTGTCACACACACCATACTGTCACACACACCATACTGTCACACACACACCATACTGTCACACACCATACTGTCACACACCATACTGTCACACACCATACTGTCACACACACCATACTGTCACACACACCATACTGTCACACACACACCATACTGTCACACACACCATACTGTCACACACCATACTGTCACACACCATACTGTCACACACACCATGCTGTCACACACACAATGCTGTCACACACACACCATACAGTCACACACCATACTGTCACACACACCATACTGTCACACACACCATACTGTCACACACCATACTGTCACACACACCATACTGTCACACACCATACTGTCACACACCATACTGTCACACACCATACTGTCACACAACATACTGTCACACACCATACTGTCACACACACCGTACTGTCACACAACATACTGTCACACACCATACTGTCACACACACCGTACTGTCACACACCATACTGTCACACAGCATACTGTCATACACCATACTGTCACACACACACCATACTGTCACACACCATACTGTCACACACCATACTGTCACACACACACCATACTGTCACAGAGCATACTGTCATACACACCATACTGTCACACACCATACTATCATACACCATACTATCACACACCATACTATCATACACCATACTGTCACACACCATACTGTCACACACACCATACTGTCACATACCATACTGTCACACAACATACTGTCACACACCATACTGTCACACACACCATACTGTCACACACCATACTGTCACACAACATACTGTCACACACACCATCCTGTCACATACCATACTGTCACATACCATGCTGTCACACACCATACTGTCACACAACATACTGTTACACACCATACTGTCACACACACCATACTGTCACACACACCATACTGTCACACACACCATACTGTCACACACACACCATACTGTCACACACCATACTCTCACACACACCATACTGTCACACAAACACCATACTGTCACACACACACCATGCTGTCACACACCATACTCTCACACACACCATACTGTCACACACACACCATACTGTCACACACCATACTGTCATACACCATACTATCATACACCATACTGTCACACACCATACTATCATACACCATACTGTCACACAACATACTGTCACACACCATACTGTCACACACACCATACTGTCACACACCATACTGTCACACAACATACTGTCACACACACCATCCTGTCACATACCATACTGTCACATAACATGCTGTCACACACCATACTGTCACACAACATACTGTCACACACCATACTGTCACACACACCATACTGTCACGCACACCATACTGTCACACACACACCATACTGTCACACACACAACATACAGTCACACACCATACTCTCACACACACCATACTGTCACACAAACACCATACTGTCACACACACACCATGCTGTCACACACCATACTCTCACACACACCATACTGTCACACACACACCATACTGTCACACACCATACTGTCATACACCATACTATCATACACCATACTGTCACACACCATACTATCATACACCATACTGTCACACAACATACTGTCACACACCGTACTGTCACACACACCATACTGTCACACACCATACTGTCACACAACATACTGTCACACACACCATCCTGTCACATACCATACTGTCACATACCATGCTGTCTCACACCATGCTGTCTCACACCATACTGTCACACAACATACTGTCACACACCATACTGTCACGCACACCATACTGTCACACACACACCATACTGTCACACACACAACATACAGTCACACACCATACTCTCACACACACCATACTGTCACACAAACACCATACTGTCACACACACACCATGCTGTCACACACCATACTCTCACACACACCATACTGTCAAACACACACCATACTGTCACACACCATACTGTCATACACCATACTGTCACACACCATACTGTCACGAACCATACTGTCACACACCATACTGTCACACACCATACTGTCACACACACCATACTGTCACACACACCATACTGTCACACAACATACTGTCACACAACATACTGTCACACACCATACTGTCACACACACCATACTGTCACACACACACACACCATACTGTCACACACACCATACTGTCACACACACCATACTGTCACACACCATACTGTCGCATACCCCATACTGTCTCACACCATACTGTCACACACACACCATACTGTCACACACCATACTCTCACACACACCATACTGTCACACAAACACCATACTGTCACACACACACCATGCTGTCACACACCATACTCTCACACACACCATACTGTCACACACACACCATACTGTCACACACCATACTGTCATACACCATACTGTCACACACCATACTGTCACGAACCATACTGTCACACACCATACTGTCACACACCATACTGTCACACAACATACTGTCACACACACCATACTGTCACATACCATACTGTCACACACCATGCTGTCACATACCCCATACTGTCTCACACCATACTGTCACACACACACCATACTGTCACACACACAACATACAGTCACACACCATACTGTCACACACACCATACTGTCACACACACCATACTGTCACACACACACCATACTGTCACACACACAACATACAGTCACACACCATACTGTCACACACACCATACTGTCACACACCATACTGTCACATACCCCATACTGTCTCACACCATACTGTCACACACACACCATACTGTCACACACCATACTCTCACACACACCATACTGTCACACACACACCATACTGTCACACACCATACTCTCACACATACCATACTGTCACACAAACACCATACTGTCACAGACACCATGCTGTCACACACCATACTCTCACACACACCATACTTTCACATACCCCATACTGTCTAACACCATACTTTCACACACACACCATACTGTCACACACCATACTCTCACACACACCATACTGTCACACAAACACCCTACTGTCACACACACACCATGCTGTCACACACCATACTCTCACACACACCATACTGTCACACACACACCATACTGTCACACACCATACTCTCACACACACCATACTGTCACACAAACACCATACTGTCACAGACACCATGCTGTCACACACCATACTCTCACACACACCATACTGTCACACACACACCATACTGTCACACACCATACTGTCATACACCATACTGTCACACACCATACTGTCACACACCATACTGTCACAAACACCCTACTGTCACACACACCATGCTGTCACACACACAATGCTGTCACACACACACCATACAGTCACACACCATACTGTCTCACACCATACTGTCACACACACCATACTGTCACACACACCATGCTGTCACACACCATACTGTCACACACACCATACTGTCACACACCATACTGTCACACACCATGCTGTTACACACCATGCTGTCACACAACATGCTGTCACACACCATACTGTCACACACACCGTACTGTCACACAACATACTGTCACACACCATACTGTCACACACACCATGCTGTCACACACACCATACTGTCACACACACACCATACTGTCACACACCATGCTGTCACACACACCATACTGTCACACACCATGCTGTCACACACCATACTGTCACACACCATGCTGTCACACACACCATACTGTCACACACACCATACTGTCACACACACACCATGCTGTCACACACCATGCTGTCACACACACCATACTGTCACACACCATGCTGTCACACACCATACTGTCACACACCATACTGTCACACACCATACTGTCACACACACCATACTGTCACACACACCATACTGTCACACACACACCATGCTGTCACACACCATGCTGTCACACACACCATGCTGTCACACACCATGCTGTCACACACCATACTGTCACACACCATGCTGTCACACACCATGCTGTTACACACCATACTGTCACACAACATGCTGTCACACACCATACTGTCACACACACCGTGCTGTCACACAACATACTGTCACACACCATACTGTCACACACACCATACTGTCACACACACCATACTGTCACACACACACCATACTGTCACACACCATACTGTCACACACACCATACTGTCACACAGCATACTGTCATACACCATACTGTCACACACACACCATACTGTCACACACCATACTGTCATACACCATACTGTCACACACACACCATGCTGTCACACACCATGCTGTCACACACCATGCTGTCACACACACACCATGCTGTCACACACCATGCTATCATACACCATACTATCACACACCATACTATCATACACCATGCTGTCACACACCATGCTGTCACACACACCATGCTGTCACATACCATGCTGTCACACAACATACTGTCACACACCATGCTGTCACACACACCATGCTGTCACACACCATACTGTCACACAACATACTGTCACACACACCATCCTGTCACATACCATACTGTCACATACCATGCTGTCACACACCATGCTGTCACACAACATACTGTCACACACCATGCTGTCACACACACCATGCTGTCACACACACCATGCTGTCACACACACCATGCTGTCACACACACACCATGCTGTCACACACCATACTCTCACACACACCATGCTGTCACACAAACACCATACTGTCACACACACACCATGCTGTCACACACCATACTCTCACACACACCATACTGTCACACACACACCATACTGTCACACACCATACTGTCATACACCATACTGTCACACACCATACTGTCACGAACCATACTGTCACACACCATACTGTCACACACCATACTGTCACACACACCATACTGTCACACACACCATGCTGTCACACACACACCATACAGTCACACACCATACTGTCTCACACCATACTGTCACACACACCATACTGTCACACACCATACTGTCACACACCATACTGTCACACACCATACTGTCACACAACATACTGTCACACACCATACTGTCACACACACCGTACTGTCACACACCATACTGTCACACACACACCATACTGTCACACACCATACTATCATACACCATACTATCACACACCATACTGTCACACACACCATACTGTCACACACCATACTATCATACACCATACTATCACACACCATACTATCATACACCATACTGTCACACACCATACTGTCACACACCATACTGTCACACGCACCATACTGTCACACACACCATACTGTCACGCACCATACTGTCACGCACCATACTGTCACGCAAAATACTGTCACGCACCATGCTGTCACGCACCATACTGTCACGCACCATACTGTCACGCACCATACTGTCACGCACCATACTGTCACGCACCATACTGTCACACGCACCATACTGTCACGCACCATACTGTCACACGCACCATACTGTCACACACACCATACTGTCACACACACCATACTGTGACACACACAACATACAGTCACACACCATACTGTGACACACACAACATACAGTCACACACCATACTTTCACACACACCATACTGTCAAACACACACCATACTGTCACACACCATACTGTCATACACCATACTGTCACACACCATACTGTCACGAACCATACTGTCACACACCATACTGTCACACAACATACTGTCACACACACCATGCTGTCACACAACATACTGTCACACACCATACTGTCACACACACCATACTGTCACACACCATACTGTCGCATACCCCATACTGTCTCACACCATACTGTCACACACACACCATACTGTCACACACCATACTCTCACACACACCATACTGTCACACAAACACCATACTGTCACACACACACCATGCTGTCACACACCATACTCTCACACACACCATACTGTCACACACACACCATACTGTCACACACCATACTGTCATACACCATACTGTCACACACCATCCTGTCACATACCATACTGTCACATACCATGCTGTCACACACCATACTGTCACACAACATACTGTCACACACCATACTGTCACACACACACCATGCTGTCACACACCATACTCTCACACACACCATACTGTCACACACACACCATACTGTAACACACCATACTGTCATACACCATACTGTCATACACCATACTGTCACGAACCATACTGTCACACACCATACTGTCACACACCATACTGTCACACACACCATACTGTCACACACACCATGCTGTCACACACACACCATACAGTCACACACCATACTGTCTCACACCATACTGTCACACACACCATACTGTCACACACCATACTGTAACACACACCATACTGTCACACACCATACTGTCACACAACATACTGTCACACACCATACTGTCACACACACCGTACTATCACACACCATACTGTCACACACCATACTGTCACACACACCATACTGTCAAACAAACCATGCTGTCACACACACACCATACAGTCACACACCATACTGTCACACACCATACTGTCACACACACCATACTGTCACACACCATACTGTCACACACCATACTGTCACACAACATACTGTCACACACCATACTGTCACACACACCGTACTGTCACACAACATACTGTCACACAACATACTGTCACACACCATACTGTCACACACACCATACTGTCACACACACCATACTGTCACACACACACCATACTGTCAAACACACAACATACAGTCACACACCATACTGTCACACACATCATACTGTCACACCATACTGTCACATACCCCATACTGTCTCACACCATACTGTCACACACACACCATACTGTCACACACCATACTCTCACACACACCACACTGTCACACAAACACCATACTGTCACAGACACCATGCTGTCACACACCATACTCTCACACACACCATACTGTCACACACACACCATACTGTCACACACCATACTGTCATACACCATACTGTCACACACCATACTGTCACGCACCATACTGTCACACACCATACTGTCACACACCATACTGTCACACACACCATACTGTCACACACACCATGCTGTCACACACACACCATACAGTCACACACCATACTGTCTCACACCATACTGTCACACACACCATACTGTCACACACCATACTGTCACGCACCATACTGTCACACACACCATACTGTCACACACCATACTGTCACACACCATACTGTCACACAACATACTGTCACACACCATACTGTCACACACACCGTGCTGTCACACAACATACTGTCACACACCATACTGTCACACACACCATACTGTCACACACACCATACTGTCACACACACAACATACAGTCACACACCATACTGTTTTACACACCATACTGTCACACACCATACTGTCATACACCATACTGTCATACACCATACTGTCACACACACACCATACTGTCACACAGCATACTGTCATACACCATACTGTCACACACACACCATACTGTCACACACCATACTGTCACACACCATACTGTCACACACACACCATACTGTCACACACCATACTGTCATACACACCATACTGTCACACACCATACTGTCACACACACCATACTGTCACACACCATACTGTCACACACCATACTGTCACACAACATACTGTCACACACCATACTGTCACACACACCGTACTGTCACACAACATACTGTCACACACCATACTGTCACACACCATACTGTCACACACCATACTGTCACACACACCATACTGTCACACACACCATACTGTCACACACACACCATACTGTCAAACACACAACATACAGTCACACACCATACTGTCACACACACCATACTGTCACACCATACTGTCACATACCCCATACTGTCTCACACCATACTGTCACACACACACCATACTGTCACACACCATACTGTCATACACACCATACTGTCACACACCATACTATCATACACCATAATATCACACACCATACTATCATACACCATACTGTCACAAACCATACTGTCACACGCACCATACTGTCACACACACCATACTGTCTCGCACCATACTGTCACGCACCATACTGTCACACACCATACTGTCACGCACCATACTGTCACACGCACCATACTGTCACACACACCATACTGTCACACACCATACTGTCACGCACCATACTGTCACACGCACCATACTGTCACACACACCATACTGTCACACACCATACTGTCACACACCATATTGTCTCACACCATACTGTCACACGCACCATACTGTCACACACACCATACTGTCACACACCATACTGTCACGCACCATACTGTCACACGCACCATACTGTCACACACACCATACTGTCACACACCTTACTGTCATACAACATATTGTCACACACCATACATTTACTACATTTACTACATTTACTGTATTTACTACATTTACTACATTTACTACATTTACTATATTTACTGCATTTACTACATGTACTACATTTACCACATTTACTACATGTACTGCATTTACTACATTTACTACATTTACTACATTTACTGCATTTACTACATTTACTACATTTACTGCATTTACTGCATTTACTGCATTTACTACATTTCCTACATTTACTGCATTTACTATATTTACTGCATTTACTACATTTACTACGTTTACTACATTTACTGCATTTACTACATTTAATACATTTACTGCATTTACTACATTTACTACATTTACTGCATTTACTACATTTACTATATTTACTGCATTTACTACATTTACTACGTTTACTACATTTACTGCATTTACTACATTTAATACATTTACTGCATTTACTACATTTACTATATTTACTGCATTTACTACATTTACTATATTACTGCATTTACTGCATTTACTACATTTACTGCATTTACTACATTTACTGTATTTACTACATTTACTGCATTTACTACATTTACTGTATTTACTACATTTACTGCATTTACTCCATTTACTACATTTACTGCATTTACTACATTTACTGCATTTACTGCATTTACTGCATTTACTACATACTGCATTTACTACATACTACATTTACTGCATTTGCTACATTTACTTCATACTGCATTTACTACATTTACTACATTTACTACATACTGCATTTACTACATTTACTACATTTGCTACATTTTCTACATACTGCATTTACTACATTTACTACATTTGCTAATTTTTCTTCATACTGCATTTACTACATTTAATACATTTACTACATACTGCATTTACTACATTTACTACATACTGCATTTACCACATTTACTACATTTAATACATTTACTACATACTGCATTTACTACATTTACTACATACTGCATTTACTACATTTACCACATTTGCTACATTATCTATATACTGCATTTACTACATTTGCTACATTTACTTCATACTGCATTTACTACATTTACTACATTTACTACATTTATTACATTTACTACATACTGCATTTACTACATTTACTTCATACTGCATTTACTACATTTACTACATTTACTACATAATGCATTTACTACATTTACTACATACTGCATTTACTACATTTCCTACATTTACTACATACTGCATTTACTACATTTACTGCATTTATTACATACTGCATTTACTACATTTACTACATACTGCATTTACTACATTTAATACATTTACTACATTTGATTCATTTTCTACATACTGCATTTACTACATTTACTACATTTTCTACATACTGCATTTACTACATTTACTACATACTGCATTTACTGCATTTACTGCATTTACTACATTTACTACATACTGCATTTACTGCATTTACTACATTTACTGCATGTACTGCATTTACTACATTTACTACATACTGCATTTACTGCATTTACTACATTTACTGCATGTACTGCATTTACTACATTTACTACATACTGCATTTACTACATTTACTACATTTACTGCATTTACTGCATTTACTACATTTACTACATACTGCATTTACTGCATTTACTACATTTACTGCATGTACTGCATTTACTACATTTACTACATACTGCATTTACTACATTTACTACATACTGCATTTACTACATTTACTACATACTGCATTTACTGCATTTACTACATTTACTGCATTTACTGCATTTACTACATACTGCATTTACTACATTTACTACATACTGCATTTCTGCATACTGCATTTGTACATTTTACATATCTATACATTTATATTTCTACAGCAGTGTGAAGTCGAGCTGACCCTGACCATTGCATTTTTTATTTTGTGTGTGTGTGTGTGTGTGTGTGTGTGTGTGTGTGTGTGTGTGTGTGTGTGTGTGTGTGTGTGTGTGTGTGTGTGTGTGTGTGTGTGTGTGTGTGTGTGTGTGTGTGTGTGTGTGTGTGTGTGTGTGTGTGTGTGTGTGTGTGTAGATGACATTTACAGATGCCATGCGAAGTAAGGCCAGGCTGTCCATCACGGGGTCCTCTGGGGAGAACGGGCGTGTTCTGACCCCTGACTTCTCTCACCCTTCTGACTTTTCCCGCGTCCCCTACCTCCGACCAGGACTACCCATGAGCCTCAGCATGACTGACCTCTCCTGACCACTCCCTCACAGTGCCTTACAGCCAATCAGATCACAGAGAGTCACCGGCCAACTCCACATCAACCCATCACGTTTTTCAGAGGACTGGACTTCCTTCCCGCCCTCTTCTCTGATTGGGCAGACAGCTCTGGGCTGGTGATGTCATCACTCTTCCCCTCTAATCGCTCCCAGGAAGTGAAACCAACCAACCACGGCACGCCTATCCATTTCCATAGCGACCAGTTCTGATTCAAGCACACAAGACTTCAGCTGCATCAGACGGGATTTTATAAATCAAGTTGATCAACTTCACGGGGGAAAAAATTATATTTTTTAAGTATTTTCAAAAATAAACAAAAGCTTCCATTTAGTAGAGTGAGTCAATATGATCGCCTGTATACTCCGACTTCACTACCACTCTGTACATAGGACTAGTTATAACAATAATAATAATAATAATCTTATGTTAATTATATGAATAATAATTATAATAATAATGGTATGTTAATTATATGAATAATAATTATAATAATGAGGATAATAATGCTTGCTCTGAACCCTAACCCCTGTTTTCACTAAAGACCTAGTTTGACCTCTGAACCCTAACCCGTTTTCACTAGAGACCTAGTTTGACCTCTGAACCCTAACCCCTGTTTTCACTAGAGACCTAGTTTGACCTCTGAACCCTAACCCCTGTTTTCACTAGAGACTTAGTTTGACCTCTGAACCCTAACCCCTGTTTTCACTAAAGACCTAGTTTGACCCTAAAACACCAGATGGCACTAAAGCCAGAAACTAAAAAGAGACATATATGGCCCGTGAACAACAGACTTTGGTCTTTATATGGACAAAACACAGTGCCATAATAGAGTGCCAATGCCAAGTACAGGAGAGTGCCAAAAGAGGGACTTGAACCAATAAGCTGGTTCAGCCAAAAGGACTTGAACCAATAACCTGTTCAGCCAAAAGGACTTGAACCAATAAGCTGGTTCAGCCAAAAGGAGTTGAACCAATAACAAGGTCCAGCCAAAAGGAGTTGAACCAATAACAAGGTCCAGCCAAAAGGAGTTGAACTAATAACAAGGTTCAGCCAAAAGGACTTGAACCAATAACAAGGTCCAGCCAAAAGGAGTTGAACCAATAGCAAGGTCCAACCAAAAGGAGTTGAACCAATAACAAGGTCCAGCCAAAAGGAGTTGAACCAATAACAAGGTTCAGCCAAAAGGAGTTGAACCGATAACAAGGTCCAGCCAAAAGGAGTTGAACCAATAACAAGGTCCAGCCAAAAGGAGTTGAACCAATAACAAGGTCCAGCCAAAAGGAGTTGAACCAATAACAAGGTCCAGCCAAAAGGAGTTGAACCAATAACAAGGTCCAGCCAAAAGGACTTGAACCAATAACAAGGTCCAGCCAAAAGGACTTGAACCTATAACAAGGTCCAGCCAAAAGAGGGAGTTGAACTAATAACCAGCTAATGCACAGTGACTCCCTCTAAATTCCTGATTACTTTACTACTGAACTCTGGTGAAGATTATGATGGTAATGATGATGATGATGGTAATGATGGTGATGGTAATGATGATGATGGTAATGATGATGGTAATGATGGTAATGATGATGGTAATGATGATGATGGTCATGATGATGATGATGGTGATGGTAATGATGGTGATGGTAATGATGATGGTAATGATGATGATGGTGATGGTAATGATGATGATGGTGATGATGATGATGATGATGGTAATGATGATGGTGATGGTAATGATGATGATGGTGATGATGATGATGGTAATGATGATGGTGATGATGGTGATGGTAATGATGATGATGGTAATGATGATGGTGGTGGTGATGATGATGATGGTGATGATGGTAATGATGATGATGATGATGATGATGATGATGATGATGGTGGTGGTGGTGGTGGTGATGATGATGATATATGATGATGGTGATACTGTGCACTAGAAGCAGGACTAGTAGGGACATGCATGATGATGATGATGGTGGTGATGGTGATACTGTGCACTAGAAGCAGGACTAGTAGGGACATGCATGCTGATCCCTGCACCATATTTCTGTTCCGACCCAGTTGTTATTGCCACTGAAGACTCCAGTCACTCAGTCAGCCTCACAGGGGGCCAAGATCCTTCCCTATTAACATGATGGTCAATATTACACATTGATTTATGATATTGATACCGATCACTTTTATATTATCTACCAAGCTGTGTTAGTACTGGTGATGATACTACCGCTTCAATGCACTGGACTTAATGTATATAGATCACTAAGAGGAGAGAGAGAGAGACAGAGACATCGACAGAGAGAGATAATGTGTGTGTATGTATGTGTGTGTGTGTGTGTGTGTATGTGTGTGTGTTGTGTAGGGTTAGATTGAGGATGTGGTTCTTGTTGCACACAGAGGACTCAGCACAAGCAACCTCTACACAGACATAGATATACACTACACTAGATCAACATGGTTGTTTTCTATAATTCTATCTCTATTAAAACAAACACAATAATGCAAGGTTTTACATGTGTTCTACTCTACTACATACTAACGTTCCCTAACCTGTACAGAACTCTCTCTGGGGGACATGAAGTCCCTCTCTTCTCTGTCTGGCCTGGTGACATCACACGCTCTTCTCTGCCTCCTGTTGGACACTCTACACACTGCTGTCAGACAGAAGAGAAGAAGTGTCTCTGCCTCCTGCTGGACACTCTACACACTGCTGCCAGACAGAAGAGAAGAAGTGTCTCTGCCTCCTGCTGGACACTCTACACACTGCTGCCAGACAGAAGAGAAGTGTGGGCCGTGTCTGGAATCTGTCTTCCCTACTACTTACTAAAACTACATACTGTGTACTAATCATACTACATACTATTTAGAATGTAGTGTTTAGTATAAATATATGCAGTAACCAACACATCAACATCCTACCCTCATCCATACTGAGAAGGCTTCATCTAATGAGCAATTGTGTTTCTTGATAGTCAGTCCTCTGATCTGATTATGAAAAGACCAGTCTCTTCCTCAGTAGAGTTCAGTGAATTCTACTAGATAAAGACCAGTCTCTTCC